>CM038605.1:1511827-1522135 GCA_021533255.1 Ceriops tagal | reverse complement strand
GAATGAAGATGGTGACGAGACCTCGGCGGATGGCGAAGCAAAATTGGGACCATGAAACCATGAACGAGAAAAGGAACATTATCCCCAGGAATTGTACCAGGCATATCCTATTTCTATCCCTTATATCCAAACTCAGGGTGCGAATCATCTTGTATATATTGCTTGCGTACCATTCCATTGCCGTGGCAACTCGAGCATTGATCGATAAATGGTGAAGACAAATTAACTTGAATGTGTGGCCGTGGAATAACAGGGCGATTCTCCATTGGCAGAGAGAACACGCTGGTGCATACATAAAAAGCTTCCTGCTTTGCCAAAGGAGAATTGCCCTGCTATTCGCCAGCAGTCACTAACTAAATTAACAGAGTTGAAGCCATATATATATTGTTGTCCCAGTATTAGTAATCATGTTTTAATTGTTTACCCTGTGTTCTATTTTAAAAATTTTTTCAATAATGAAGCTTATTCAGGGTTTTTTCCACCATAATTGGCAGGTATTGTCTCAGGGAGACACGTCTTATTGATATACTAGGCCAGCATGCATATTGTAGAAGTGCAAAGAGGGGAGGATCGGGAAGATATCGTTGCTATGTAATGTCTTCATGAATATCCAATTGAGGTACATGAAGCCGGAAGAACGACTTGCGATGAACTAAAAATTATTACGCGATAACAAAGAGTTTTAGTTTGTTGGAAGTTCAGTTCAATGTCAAATTGATTTGTTAACTAATGCATACTAGTGAGATTAATTCATGTGAGCTTTTGTAATTTTAATTTCTTAAAAATTTTATAACAGAAATATTACATTACTTTATAATGATTTTTAATAAATAAATTGACTTTTTTTTTTCCTTGAAAGTTAAATTTATTAAAAACCAGTAGAGACACTCTGGTTCTTTTTTTTCTTCTTCTTCGTATTGTTTTTTGACGATTCGAAGGCATTTGGTAGTGAAATCCAAGAAGAACATCCCCTTGACAACAAAACTACAAAAGGACCTAACAAAATGCCACCTTCGTTTCCGAGGCCACCCAAAAAGCGGAAGGACACGGCACACACAGCACCCAAAAAGTGAATATTTATGTATTTAAAGCAGATAGCAAGATCAGTGGTTGCTGATTCTGTTGCCTCGTTTTAGTGATATTGATATTGATATTGTTATCTTTTGACCAACATATTAACGATAATTAGTTCGCGAGTAAGGTGTTTCATTGGCATTACCAAATCGAAGGATGAAAACCATAATTAACAAGGTCAATAATTAATTGTGGTCGTTGTCCAAGGTGATGTAATCTAAAGCTAAAATGAAGAAAGAAAGCATGCCCTGATTTTTAACCTTTCAGCTGGTATGCATGTAGCCACGATGAATGAAGAATGAGAGAGAAGAAAGAAGCTAAATTTGGCATATGTTTTAGATTTGCCACCATAGATACTGTTTCATACCGATCTATGCATATATATATATATTTGTGTTATCCTCTTTCTCCAAGAAATTCTTATTACTTTTAATTCCAACATACATGTTTTAGGAGCCCTTTGAAGACCCGTTTATGTCTAACTGTGATGCTTGGTAAGTTGACTCTGTAAGGCACTATTTAAGCTCCCACATTTTCCTTCCCATCTGAAAAAAAACAGCTATTGCAGCGAACTGAGACGAGTATGGAGCAAACATGTAAGGAAAATTGTGAGACACCACACATTATGTCAAAACGAAGTTCATTTACCATCCCCGATAACAACCTCAACTCTCATCCAGAAAACCTTTCTCATCCCTGCAAATATGCCTACAAAAGGACTAGCCATAGAAGTTGAAATTACCTCTTGGCTTCTAACAATTATCACCATGAACAGACTTATGACGTATTGCAGTTCGCCACAAGTTGCCCTTCTCACAACAAAATACCAAAGCCACTTATCTAGCAATGCCTTGTTCATAAGAGGAACCCCCCGCCCCACAATCTTATCCTTCTTAAGCTCACCATAAGCAAGAGAATTGTACTTGTTCTTGTCGACCCCACTTAGGATATACATTCATTAACTTTACTGGAAATTTCTTCCATTTCTTTTTCCTATTTTCCTTTTTTTTTATTACCTCTTTTCCGCTAAAATGACGGTTCAAGTGATGACAAAAAGCACCGTGTGCAGCACATACTAGGGAAATAAAGAGAGAAGGCTAATTGGTTGCCTTCACAGGCTTGTCCATACACAGAGGGAGTAGAGACTACGTGACATGCAAGCTTAGCCGTAAGTCTATATACATTAAATTTAGGCTCTCAGGTTGAACTCGTCAAAAAATATGTAATAAATAATATTAAAATTATAAATTACAAAATGTTAAGATTAATTGATTTTGATTAAAATTAAATTTACTTTCTAATCCATAAAAATACTTATAATTTAATTTTAAAAAAATAAAAAAATATTATACTTAAATTATAAGAATTATTTTTCTTTTATTTAAAAAAATAAGAAGGAGAATTTGATTATAGTTTTCTCTTTTTTTAGACAACAGAAAAGTAACTTGTAATAATAAATAGATGCATTTGAAAGGAATTTCTTTCTTTTATCTAAGAAAATAAAAAGAAGAATTTATGAGTAATTTTTTGTCTTTTTTATTTTTGTTTTGCTTAATTTTAAAATTTTTAAAAAACCACCTAATAAGTAAGTTAAAGTTTTCTCTTTGTTTTAATACACACACACACACACACACACACATAGATATATATATATATATATATTAGTATTAGACCTAAACAACGTATAAATTTATTATATTTATTGAGCAGCATAATTTTATTTGTATTTTATTTAAAAGAAAAAAAGTTGAGAGTAATTTTATTTAAAAAAAGTATAAAGTAAAAAAAAATAAATTATAAGTATTTTTTCATATTCAATAAAAAATGGTGTACTTTTCTCCTCTTTAAAACAATAAAAAGAAGAATTTATTGGCATTTTTTAAATTTTTCTTAATTTTGAATATTTACATTGCTCAATATGTGAATAATTGTTAACATAAATTGAATTAAATGTAATTCATATTAGATTATTATTGAATAAATAAAATGTATGTTATAATATTGATTTTATTAAAATAGAAAAACTACAAGTTAACTAATAAGTTAATATTAAATATTATAAACCTTATGATCTATTAAAAAAATTAAAACTTAATTATAATACGGCTTATGTAAAAAAAGACAACCAAACAAGTATTGTGGTCTTAAGCAAAAATAGTCAAGGATGAATTACTGAGGGGCAACAATTTGTGTAATAACCTTACCACCTTATCACTTAGATTTGCAAAAGAGATGATTAAAAAAAAGGGGTATTTTAGAGTGATTTTAGAACCAATGGGAAAATTTTGCTTAAAACTTACCTATATAACCGATATATGGGTCTATAAAAGATTCATTTTATTGAAAAGAATAATAGAGAATGACTAGGTAGATTGAAGGAGGCAATTCTCCATCTTATCAACTAGTAAGCAAATTATATTTGACAGATTAGTTTCATTAAAATAAGTTATTTTTAAGTGATTCAATTTTATAAATGGCATGTAAGAATTTGATTTACTTTTCTGTCTTGAGGGCACGTTTAGCTGCCCATTTTTATAATTGATATTTTGATTGATAATTTATATTACTGAGTAATGATAAATATCACTACTTAAATTTCTTAATTTTTATAGCAATTTTATGTAGAAACAAATTCTATAAATTTAGTTAAGGAAGATTTCATATGAGTTTTTAATTTTCACATAATATAATTGATAAAAATTTAGAGATTTATGTCGTAACAAATATCATTATTTTATATCAAATGATTCATAAAAAAAAACATGAAATACATTTTGTAGTCATTTAAGATGCACTTTATGCACCAAAATGTCAAGTACAATTAACTTTGTTTGAATTGAATGATCAATATATGTCTTGACATGAAATGACCTTGCCATTTATTTATTTTTACATTATACTTCTATTGATCTATTTTTTTTTCTTGTAGTATTATTTTTAGTAAGTAAAATTCAATATACATATGCTTTTTGTACTCTTTATTAGAGTTTAAATATGCATATAGGACATACAGTTAAACACTATCACTAATAAGCAATTATTATAGGCATATACAACTGTTTAAAAAAAGAAAAGTTTGTTTCCAAAAATATAAGTAATAATTTCATTCAATAATTCTCTATTATCTATTACCTTAATTTTATTTAACAAGTAATTCATAACATCAATAATACTGGTTAATAAAAGGAGCAACATTATGTGAAATTCTATAGATATTTTTAAGCATTTACTATTATGGTTACAATACATGTAAATTTCTTTTGAATTTCATCATTCATCCTTGGTAATTGTAGGCAAAAAAAGTTTAATATGAATACTTTTTATCCTTAATCTTACCCTATAATTTGATAAATCAACAATAACGACTAACTTTTAAGATAATTCATAAACACAATATAAAGTTTAATGTTAATATGTCTATACCAGTCAAAAGAAACTATAACTAATTTTATTTACAATCATAAAGCTAAAAGAGAAAATAACTAAGCAAAATAGAAACTAAAAAATATAATCATGAAAATAATAATCATATAAACAATGTAAAAACTAACTGTAAAATGTGAATTTGGAACTAAAATCTTCATTATCTAATAATAAATATAATAATTTGAGCTTACTATTTAAGATTATCTTCCAAGTTGGAATTTTCCAATTCATTATTGGCTCTTATTTCTCTCTCTTATATAAAGCCTCCCAAACCTTAGAGAAATAAGACTTAAAGACTATTAGTAATAGCAATCTTTTCTTCTCCATCATTCTTTTTGATGGTTTGAGACATAAGGAACTAAAACAAAGTTCTTACTTAAGTTTTAATAGTAAAAACTAGAAGGAGCAAACAACATAGAAAGGTGCAGAGAAAATGGAGAAGAATGGGGATAAAATTAGGTCATATCACTTTTTATTTTATATTAATATAATATACTTAAAATTTTTAGTCATAAAATTCATTTCTTTCATTTATAATTCAAGTTACTATATGTAAGAGTTTAGTATAATGATTTTAGTATAAGAGTAATGATAAAAGCAACATATCTTCCATGTTTTTAAGCTTATTTATATAATTAAATTAATAAAGACTAACTTTCTACCTATTTTCACTAATAATGGGACTTTTTGGAATTACTATCAACTATTTCTCGAAGTCTATAGTTATGAGATTAGATTTATGTAGTCATTTTGTTTTTCTAGTAGTTGTAATTGGTAGTATTGAAATTAAGGGGTCTAAGGATATTTCCATCTTTAACATGACATATGGACATAAAAGATGTCATAGATTGACTTTTAAAAGGTTAAACCTATGAAACAAAAATCAAGTTCTAATACTACTTATTAGTCTTTAAAGCAAACTTAAGAGGAAGGTGAATTAAGTCTAATCAACTTAATTGCTTAAGTTATACTCAATATTAATTCTAAAGAGAGATAATAAGATAAACAATAATATATAATAAAACAAAAATTTAAACAAATGAAAATAAAGAAAGATAAGGGAATAGAAAAAGCATACACAATGATTTATAGTAGATTAACTCAAATTATGATCTCATTTTCACTTCTCAAGGTTCCTCCCTTGAGAGTACAATTTCATTATCACTTTCTTATTTTACAAGATAAAGACAACCCTTTACACATAATTATCTAGACCATAATTGCAACAAAACTTGGAAATTAAAGAGCTATTTACAATTACGGAGGTAATAGATCTGTGAAGTTAATAGAATGTGATAGAAGGGACTTCATTGATCATTGAAAGCAATTGTCAAACTGTGATTGTATGGCTAAACAATAGTAAAGGAAGACCTTAGAAACTCACATCAGTGTTCTATGACATCAATAATAGAATCATGGACTGAATTTCCTTCATCTTCCAATCTCACGAGTATAACCATTTTGTAGATACTTTGACTAAAGAAAATAGGACCCTCCACATAAACTTAGTAGCTTGGATTTGACAAACTATACTAGCCAAAGTTATATGTATTGTGAATATAAGTTGCTTTGTATAAGAGTTTTTTTTTTTTTAATGTTTTTTGTTAACATAAGAGGTCTATTTGTTCATGGCCTAGTGCAAGTGTAAAAATTCCCACATATATTTGAACAAAACTTTTGTAAGATTTTCACAAGAATCAAAGGTTCTTTAACACGTAAAAACTTAATCTCTTTTCATTAAAACATTATTACTCTTTTATAATTTCAACTTTTTTCTCTTAGAACTTATTCTTTGATATTTTTATTTTTGATTACTGTTTCTCTTTTCTCTTTAATTTTACATTAAATTCAATACACAATATTCAAGGTTTTACTCAATCTTTTACAAAAAGGTTTCTAAACTCTCTTATAGACCCAAATAATAAAACTAATCATTCTATATTAATTTCCTTTTATAAAGAAAATTAATTTTAAAAATAAAACTGCCCCAAGCATAAAATAATACATGAACTATACAAGACAATGGCAAATCCCCCTGTAAGCAACTCTCACTACACCTTGCCACTTCTTCATAAAAGATAGCATTCAACTTGTCTCACAAACCTCTATTCAAAGAGAATTTCGGCTTTATAGCCATCAAAAGAAACTAGACATTTGGTAGCAAAAAATTTTTACCCTTTTTTTTTTTAGTGTTGTAATTCTTATACTTATTTAACTATAGAATTTATTCACTTATCAAAATAAAAATAAAAATAAAGCTATAATATTTGTTGCTAAAAAGTTATAAGATTAAAAATTAGGTTGTTGTGTTTTGCTGTTGAAAAATTGTCAATATAAATTTTTAAGAATGGTTTATGATGTTGTTCTTGAATACAACTTATGCCAACAATAATTCTTACTATCACAATTTTGATCATCTTATAATTAATTATGATTTTTGGCAAATTATTTTTTCCATGATAACTTATTGACAATAATTTTTGAACTTGATGCTAAGATTCAATTTGCTACACAATTCTTCCTACTAATGCTATTATTTGTTATAGTGAGTTGTGTGTGAAAAAAAAAGATAGATTTTATTTTTATAGTTACGTGTCTAGTTTTATTATCATTCAAAATTAAATGGTTAGACTTAATATTGCTACGTAATCTGAATTTTCCATTCAATGGCATTAATCTATCGTTGCTTTCTAAGTATGATTTTCGTTGGAACAAATGGTAGGTAAACTAGCGAGGATATATACAACAAAAATTGTGTTTTTTCATACAAAGATGATAGGTATTGAAGGAATATTGCACTGTACAAAAGGCTACCATTTTTCATATGTTATATAAGTATTTACTTTCGAAGTCAAAAGCAAATTTTTTTATTATTATTTTTAGTTTTCTTCTTCTTCCTTTCTTGGTTAACCTATATAAGGATGCCCATACTCAGAAGAAAGGTTGAAGCCATCACCAAACCCTACAAATTGGCCAATTTGTAATTCTCCGACGCACATTTTTAAGAGCTTTATATCCGTCCACAAGTGATGAAGAAACATTGGGTAGCACTTGCCATGTAACAACCAAAAGAAAAGAAAAACAACAAAAGAGAGAGATTATAATATATATATATATATATATATATATATATATATCTAAGAAGAAGACAACGTAAATAAAAATATTTCTTAGATAGAAAAAAAAAAAAAATCTATTAATCTGATCATTCAACCACCGATCTAATAATCCAATTCTCTGATGCAGATTACATTTGACCCAGATTTTATTCCTATGCTTAGACCAAGAAACAAGAACCCAAAAAAAGAAAACGCAAAAGAAACAAAATTTGTTAAGTGCGTAATAGACTAAGCCTAGAGATCGTCATTAGTGCTGGGCTTCTGTGGGCGACTTACTGGGTTCGTCGTGTGAGCCGGCTTCACAATTTTATATATAAAACGATGGTTTGAGTGTTCAGATGTTGCTCACATCAACTGGACCTATAATACTATGGCCGATAGGTATGCTGTCCAGTTCTAACCCAAATAGTAATTCCATTGCACAGCGCACATTAATTAACAAATTTGGTGGTGTCTTCAGAATTCAAGATCTCGAATTTAATTTTAATTATTGTTCATTAAATATATATATATATATATATGGTTGTAGATAAAAATAAATAAATAAATAAAGATTTGGCTCTTTTTTTTTTTGTTGGGTTGATCATCAAAAAGCCTACCAGTCATATGTCAAATAAATATCTCGCAAGTCTGTCAATTGCCGATTGGTGGAGGAAAATGTTCCAATTTTCACCGAGGAGAAGCCAAACGTAAGGAAAGGTAAATCTAATAACCATTACATCAAATTTTGAATTTCTTTCAGGGTTTGAAGGGAGTTTTTGCTTGATCAAATTGTTAGTACGGGATAATATACTCATCAAATTAAGTAGATATGTTTAGTGTGAACATGATACTTATTAAATTAGGAGTAACACCTAAAAAATTGAGAAATAGATACAAAAGGCTATAGACGGGACCATAAAGACCTAATGAAAAAGACAAAAATTGGGAGCATAATAATGTAAAATTAAAATGTTATATTACCTGCATCAATATAGGATGCAACGTACGTATATATTGTATGTTGTTCATATTGCATTATTGACTGTTGGCTTTTGCAACATAGACTAGAAGGCCAATCGAAGATTGTTACCTAAGATTGCGTTAAATATCCATATGATTGTTTAGCTGAATTGCCGGCCAAATCTCCTTTGGCAGTGAGCTTACTTCCTTAGCATTGAGATATTTGTGATATTTCATCACCTAATGCGGTCGAGTGGCCAACTGCCAAAAGAGTAATTGCCCAGTAATGCACCCATGCACATTAATGGGAACTTGAGACTCAACTCACTTTTGTTGATGAACACTTTGAAGCTTGATACCCACACACACACACACACATAATATATATATAGACGATGAGAAAAATGTGGTATTTTCCATGCAAATAGCATATTCCAAGCACATCCACTGCTCTGCTGTCCTTGGAAAATATAGCCAAGTATAAGTGGTCCTGTAGACTTTATTCTTAAATCCCTAGTCCACCATTTTGTGGCCTGTACTAGGTTTTGGCCAAATTAATTGATTAATAACTGTATTTTTCTCAATTCATTTCTGGCTCTTTGACTTTCTCATTCCCTTTGTTGGCTACTTTTTGGTATTAAAATTTGCATTTAGACTGAAAAGTAACAATTTCATATTGAGTATTGATAATGTGCATATAATCTCATATATGTAATAATTACAGTTATCAATTTGTTCCTTTCTTTTCCAAAGATCTGATTCTATGAATGACATAGATATACATCACATGCCATGTCAATGAGTCTGCCTATGTCTAGAATATTACGTCTAAAAATTATTTTGTTATTTATTAAGATTTTGACTCGTCTTTTCATCCCATGTACAAATTAAGATCATATATACAAGGTAGAGTGAACAGAACTCATTTAACAAATGGGAATTAAAATTTCTTATTTTATAGGAATTTGAGGAAATGGTTTTAAATCCTTAACCTCCTCACTAGATTTTTTTTCTATTTTTTCATGTGGCTGTTAGTTCATGTATTATTTTATGTCTCTCAGAATCATCATTTGACATTCTATTTCCTTTGAGCGGGGGTTATTAGAAGTCTTACTGCACTATAGTCATTACTTTCTTCATTTATATAAATTTCATGTCCCTACACTATTCTTATAATTATAATTTGAGATCTTAATAATAAAAGTTTAAATTTGTAACCAGTATTTTATCTCACTTGATATTTTATTAGAAAACATAAGAAATTTTTTAATTAAGCTATATACAATTATCTTTTCGAATATTTATATATTTTTTTCTTAAATAGATTAATCAGTCCAAATTAAGCTAAAAAATTAACAGTCGGGTTAGAAAATGAAATCAAAATAGTACATTCTCTAAGATATTTTCAATGATATTTCGTCCAATATTCTTATATTCTAATATCTTAATCATCTTCTTTTATCTATTTTTGTGTCAAAAGGTTAATGGACATCTATGCAAGGTATGCATTTCTTTGAAAATATTATTAGGGCATTAAAATTCAAAGCCATCAATGCGTCTGCATGTTCGCATGCACATATGTGCTTTGCCTGCGTGTGAGTGCATCGAATGCATATATGGGAGTCATGGGCAACATATTTCATTACTGGCCTATAGATAAGTTGAGACACCATGGTGCTTAAAATTGTAATAAAACGTGAGCTTGGCATGAGACGCAAAGAGAAAGAGAGAGTAGCTTCCCCCCCAA
>CM038605.1:1491329-1511727 GCA_021533255.1 Ceriops tagal | reverse complement strand
ATATATATATATATATATATATATATATTTGTGTTATCCGCTTTCTCCAAGTTATTCTTATTACTTTTAATTCCAACATACATGTTTTGGGAGCCCTTTGAAGATCCGTTTATGTCTAATTGTGATGCTTGGTAAGCTGACTCTGTAAGGCACTATTTAAGCTCCCACTTTTTCCTTCCCATCTGAAAAAAACAGCTATTGCAGCGAACTGAGACGAGTATGGAGCAAACATGTAAGGAAAATTGTGAGACAAGGGCCTGTCATCAAACCACACATCATGTCAAAACGAAGTTCATTTACCATCCCCGATAACAACCTCAACTCTAATCCAGAAAACCTTTCTCATCCCTGCAAATATGCCTACAAAAGGACTAGCCATAGAAGTTGAAATTACCTCTGGGCTTCTAACAATTATCACCATGAACAGACTTATGACGTATTGCAGTTCGCCACAAGTTGCCCTTCTCACAACAAAATACCAAAGCCACTTATCAAGCAATGCCTTGTTCATAAGAAGACCCCCCCCCACATTCTTATCCTTCTTAACCTCACCATAAGAAAGAGAATTGTACTTGTTCTTGTCAAAAGTTTCAAACGGTAGAAATCTCACGAATATCCTGATAAGAGACATTAAAATATTCCAAGAAGTCTGGACCAAAGCAAAGAAATATATTGGGATTTCAGATACAGTACTATTTGTAAGAATAAGCCTATATCCAATAGATAAATGTTTGCTTTTACCTTAGATATTTAGTACTCAGTGAGCATATGATTTTCTTGAAGTAGATGTTCCTCCACCCATAAATGGGCCTCTAATAATCATTTAAATGGTGCCTCTTTTTGTTCCTTATTCACGTGACAAACCTACTGCCTCCCTCGGTCTTTCGAGATGTTAGTGTAGCTCCTAGATTTTGTCGCAATCCCGATCTTCTGGGCAAGGATCCTTATTGTGGCAAGCCTGCCCTTTTAGTCTATTCTTGCAAATGAATTAACCTAGGCCAGCATTGTCTGATGAGCCATTCAACTTTGTCCCTTGGTAACATTTGTTATTAGTATGATCATGATACTGTGAAAGTGACAATATTTCTTAATATCTTATCAACCGAGGTGTCCTGTCATTTTGGTGTTGGGACCAACAATTTTTGGTCTAAATCTCTAAAAATGCGGACAAAAGCAAGGTGGTGAGGGAAGTATAGTTGGTAAATTTTCAACCTTTAAACTTCAATTCTGAAAACTTGGATTTGGAAAGGAGCTTGGAGACTTCTTACACCCCAAATTTTGGAGTTTTTTTTTTTTTAGTCCTTCTTAAAGTGATTAGGAGTCACCCAAGATCTACTTATCGCGAACTTGATTGGCCTCCTCCACATTTGTGAATCTCTCAACCTTTGTCATGAACTTGGCAAAGTCTTGCAGTGTTATCTAATCCAAGGGAAAATGTGAACTTAAACCTATGTAGGGCCCTTATGAAAATAGTCATACCAATTTCAAGTTACAAGTGCTCCACATCCAACATTATTCTGTTGAAAAGGACCACAAACTTCAATAGGGCTTATTCTATCTCGACTAGGTATGGATGAGAGCCAAAGACTTTTTCTTGCACCTCTTACTGGTAATGAATCTTACTTCAAACAAGTTTCTAGCTATTTGAAATTGTAAATAGAATGGAGGTCAAAGTACCAATGCTAAGCAACATCCTTGAAGGTAGTGGCAAAAAACTTTGCATTTGATTACATCTAAGGTTATTTAGAGCAACATGAAAGTTCAGAACCAACTCCAATGATCTAATGGGTCCTTAGTTCCACCATAAGTGTCTAATATGGGAAATTTGAACTTATCTTGAATTAAAGTATTTTGAATCTCCTTAGAAAGAGAGAGCTCAAGTCCTTTTCATTATTCTCTAATAGTTGTATATTTTGAATTCTTTAAGGTCATTATTTGGTTTTACATGTGTTTTAGTTGCTAAGCCAATTAGTCATTCCCTCACTCAAGTGAAGTAGGCCTTTTAGCCCTAACTTCTTGCTTGAGAGACTTCCTCTTGGGTTTGCTTTATCTGATTTTCTTGTGTTGTAAGACAATCTTTCTTGCTAAGGGAACATAGTGAAACTTGTTGTGAGGGCCTTTATCTGATTCTTAAATGAAGCAATGTGTGCAATTATCATTATTTTGGGTGTTTAACTATAAAGGCTACATTCTTCCCAACTCTAAGCATGCCAATGATCACTGTGGGAGTAAACAAGAAGGAAGGATTAGTATTATGACTTTGAGGTGAAGGCATTGTCTTGAATGCATCATGCTATGTAGGTGAAGGTGAAAGGAACACAAGGAGTTTGGGGTGCTCTATTGGTTTCATTGGCTAGAAGTAGGAGCAAGTTGGAGGTGTCTCCGATATTAGCACTTTAATACTCAAGTCAATTGCTCACAGAATGTATGTGATGGAAAAGAGATTTAATGAGGTTAAATTCTCATTACCCTATGTATAGATCCAAACATCTTGTAAACTAAGTAAAAAAAAAATTGGTGACAAAAAGTAAATTTGTCTAATTAAATTACTTTTAATTAATTTGAGAGACAAATTATTATAGTTATTTAGATTATATATATATATATAAGTATAGAAAATATACAAATTTTTTAAATATTTTAAAATATGAAAACTCATAAAGAATAATTTTAATGTTTGTTATGTGGAATGAAAAATATTTTTTAATTTTCTATATTTTCATTTATTGTTATATTTGTACATATAATTTGTCTCGTCTGAAAAATTTTTCTAAATTTGTCTTACAAAAATAATTTTTTAAACCAAATTATATGGACAAACCAAAATGGGCCAAGACTCAAATTAAAATTTTTACCTGGCAACAAGTTTTTGAACTTTGAGCTAGCGTTAGGCCTAGATATGTGAAAGCCCACGATCCCTTCAATCAATAAAACGGCACCGGAAGTTAATATCAGATACTACTTAAAAATTTTAATAAAAATTAAATATTTAAATATTTTTAAAATTAAACAAACATATAAATAATTTTAACTCACAAAATTAATGAAAAAATCAAATTTCCTCTTAGTTTCAACGATAATGATATATATATATAATTGAGAATGAAGAATGTCATAGTGGAGAAAAAGATCGTTAATCAAGTTATCAGCTACTTACTCAAATTAAAAAACAAAAATACTTATCAACCAATTAGAATAATCCATCTAATTAGACTGAAACGTTTAGGAAGGCAAGCAACCGTACACGCTTAGACCGTCTTCTGGATGGCCCAAAGAGTTGGGATACAACTGAAATACCATCTAATATAGAATGATTACATTTTATCCTGCGATGAGCTTAAAATTGAAGCACTCGGACATTCCCCTTCAGCGGATCCCACCCAGCTAATGGATTAGTATAAATGATAGTTTTCAGGGTTATGTTCACACAACTCCCTGCAAATCATTGAAGAGGGAAGGGACTATAAGGTGACATTTTTCCTTTTACGAAATTACATTTAATAATTTCCCACACACATACATGCACTGCAATGCCAGATTACTCTCTAGAGGTCCCTCCCAACTGGCAGGTATTGCAGCATTATGACACATTGTTAGAGCCTAGAAAAGAACATCTGGCTGTCGAGTCCATAACACTCCTTAGCTTCGATACCTAGACTCTCTTACAGCATGCCAATAAATGAAGCACAGAATTGCATCTCTTCCAGCATGGAGGTGCATATTTTAGTGCAATTGCTTCCGACTGCGTTGGTTATTGCCAGAGGCTTTCGTTGGAACTGATCTCCAACATGAGGCAGAAAAGAACATCCGTTAGTCGATGAAGAAGTTAATGGAGGGGTATCATCCTCCCCATTGGTCATTTGTCTATCCTTCTTCAACGAGAAACCAAAAATTCGGCAGCTGTTTCGACACAAGGACACCTTATCTTGACTATTACTAAAGATCAATTGAGTCCTGCTAGGTTGGCAAATTTTCTTGTGAAATTTGATCATGAGACAGATCAAAAGAAGGTGTGCCCCATTATCTCCCACGTTCTTTCTATGCCCAGAATGTGATGAAAATGGGAATTTCTCACGCGTTCTGGGATCGCAAGACCAAACACAACCATCAAATTCCAGCTCCTTGTTATTAAATTTAAAAATGGAACCTGAGTTTGAAGCTGGATGAGTTGCTTGCTGGAACACGAATAGGATAGATGGTGAAGACACTTGTGCAGGAGAGAGCTTGGAAGTGCTATAGCTGTGCTTCATAGCAGACCAACCACTCCCTGAGCTTGGCAGTCAACCGACATTGGGAACTCCAAGAGAGTCATTTTCCCCATCCTTATTAGCGCTAGGCACCATTTCAAATGGTGAAGTTGAATATATTTCTTGACCTTGCAAGACCTTGTTGAATCTGAAAGATTCCACCAAGCCTGTCCCTTTAAGGGAAACATCCGAATTCACAGTTGGGTCAACAACATTGCCAATTGCAGCATTCCCAATACTGTGTGAACTAAAGATATGCCTCATCTCAGACAGATGCCGTGTTTGGCCATCAACACCATCATAAAGAGTGTTGAGACCCAAAATTTGTTGACCTTGCAAGACCTTCAAGAACCCTGACAATTACTCAGAGTCAGATGCTCGAAACGCACCTGTCAGGAAAGTATAGGGAGACCAATCAACAACCATGCTAAGTATACAAGCAAAACAATCATGATGGGGTTAAAAATTTCCTCGAATGTGCTGAGCCTACCGGGAATAGAAAATTCTGGCTGTGATGAAAGCAACCCAGACCTACTCCTCTTCAAACCAGGCATCATAACGTTCGTGGAATTGGAATAAAAACCAGACAGATCAATTTCCCAAGGAGAAGTCCTGCTCTGCCCACTAGTCTCTGCATCATCCCATCTTACCTTCAAAAGTTGGCCACAAATTACACGGATACGAGAGCCATCGAGAGAACCAGATAAAATGGTACGAAAATCCTCAGAGAGACAAATTTCACAAATAATGTTATTCTTGAAACTTGTTACTCCAACCAACTAGATAGTGAAATTGTCCTCTTCAAATTGAAATTATTACAAAATACTACCAAAATAATCATGGCAGAACTCATTATAGGCTTCGCCAGAGTTACCTTCTGCAATAGATCAGTATATCTTGGTTTGCAAGGCAGATATTGATTAAGATGATGAGAAGCACAATGTGAGTGTGAAGTGTTCTCATCAAGAGCAACGGAAAGTCCTCGCTGTTGCATGCTATAAACTTAAATTTTAGGTCTTGCAATTTGAGACTACTTCACAAGGAGCAGCCTAGTTGCATCAATATGTTCTCTAGAAGTCTAGCATAAATTCCATTAAGAAATCAAGATGACCCAATAATATGTCCATACATGTAACTGCAGATGCAACAGCAGGTTCCCTAAATGCATTTTCAATGAGGTTGGCTGAAAATATCACTAACAAGATTTAAAATAATGTTCTGATAAACAAAAAGGGCGGCTTACTGTGTCATCGAGTCCAAGAGACAGCCCACTAACAAGTCTCAGTAGTATGACTTTTTAGGAAGCATAAATGAACTACAGAAACTCTCCAGAGACAGGAAAAAAATAAACGAAGATTTCACGCATTTGGCAAATGTAACACATGCATACCACTAGGCATCTCCATTTTGAACCAGGCCATCTTGTAGGATCCAAGTCATTAATCCCAGTTATTATCCCCATATTTCTGCAAATAAATGAAAAGCAAGAAACTTTTGTTAGTGTAGCTTAATTTAAAATGCTACACATAAAGCTTATCAAACCTTCTTTCTACTACATCTTTTGTTTCAAAATGAGTTTTGAACCTCATTCCAACCACAAAAGAAAGATCAAGGTTCTTCAAGAATTTCTGGGAAGGTATCATGAACTCTGATGAGTTAGCCCTGCAAGACACACTTAAAAATATTAGCAAACAGAAAATTGATTAAATAAATGGAAAATGCATCCAAAATAAGGGCTCTCACATACAATAAATGTGCCAAAAATTAGAGAAGAGAAAATGCACAGATAATTTTAATCAACAATTTTTTTTGTTACAAAATCTGTGTACTAACATTTTAACGGATAAAATTTTACAAATGGTGGTGGTTCATCATGTGGCAAAATATATTTCACTCTCTATTCAAGCTTCACCTGCCAAAATTCATGGCTGGGATCCTGATACAACATTCTGCATTTGAAAACATGCAATAAACATAAAAAAATAATTAAGATAAACTTTAGTATCCCTAAACATTATTATAGACTTGTATCTGTTCACCACCTAAACAACTTTCAAATGCCATTTGCTGCAGGCACTCTATCTGACCCAGCATTGGCTGTTTACTGTACCAGCATCAAAGAATAAACAGTTCACAATTTCATGTAAGTTTTAGGTGAACAAGCAGATAAATACCTTGGGTTATAGCAGACATTGAAACACTCCACTTAGACATAGCATTGACTACATCGAAGACACTGCCTTGATTGAACTGCTGAATGTTTGGAACGAAAAAACTGGCACCACATTTGCCTTGCACTGCCCTTCGAATTCCCAGTCTTAATTCTCCATCCTCACCCCTGAGATGAGATACCATATGAGAATGACCAAGCAACAGTTAACTACAACAAATGGTGATGAAACCTGAGAAAGAGCACAGCATCTACAGAGAGAAGTTTCTTTTTGTTAAAAAATGCGCTCCATCCAGTAGTGAGCAAATGCCTACGTGGTTGACCTGCACATGACATCAGATAAGGATTATACATTCCCAATAAGCATCAATTCTTCTAGAATCAACAGAATTTAGACAAGCCAGCCTAAAGACATAAATGTGTACCCCGATATATATGTTGAAACCTCCAATCAAAGCCATGAAGAGCCTTTGCTACAAGCTCGTGTGAAGGCCTCTGTTGACTATAATCCTACATCCGGCAACACCCTAAACAAGGTCAAACTAGAAGTACATAAACTAATTGCAAGTTATGTTTCCATGCACAAATGACAACAAAGCGTATATAAGAGTAGATCACCAAGGGAGTGAAGCAGTCCCCAGCAGCCCAACGAGGGACAGAGAAGCCTCCATGAGTGCTAGAGCGTTGACTTCACAGCCACTTCAATATCCTCCTCTTCATCCTGCTCAATTTTTTCTTCACCTACTTCTGTTCAATGCGCTGAACAACAACAGCTCAAGTCAAAATCAACCTTATCTCAGAATTTCAAGTCAACCCATGACAGAAAGAGTCAGGCAAGTAAAAGAGGAAGCACCAACAAATAGCAGCCAAAAATTAAGCATTTCAATATTTACATTTAAAGAAACAAGCCGCCTTTACTTAAAAACAAGATGGCAAACATTCTGCTTCCTAAATATATCTTAAACGTTTTTCATCGACAAAGAAGCCAACAGGAAATTTTGGATAATCGGGCTAAATATAAAGTTTCCTTTCAGGTCTTTCTCATAGCCTAAACTTATGACCCAAAGTTCCAAGTTACTACCTTGCATTACACTGACTACCGACGGAAACAAAATATTAAAAAACAAATATTACCTCATCCTCAGGAACTAAGGAAGTCTGAGCATAAACCTCATCGTTTGCTTCCTCTGCCTGCCAGATGAATAGACAAATATTCTGTCACAAATACAAGTAAAACAATCGGAACAGAGTAGAGGTGGGTGGAAGGATCATATATACTTTTATAGGCCATCTCCAATTATTTAACTTGATTTGGACATCTGAGACACAAAATTGAAATCTAATTCCCTCTACATAGCAAAAATCAAACAACAAAAGAAAATAATGCAACACCATCAAAAATTGCTCCTCACAAAACAACCTGGAAACCCCATACATATACACACATACACGCAAAAGAAATAACAGTGAACATGTAGCCATAATATAAAATTTGCAATTTCACCCACCAAAAAAAAAAAAAAGCAAACATATATGGAGCTGGACATCAACAACCCCGCAGAAGACGTGAGTGGGGAGATCATAAGAAGAAAGCCGCATATCAGGGAGCTGCTCCAAGTGGCCCTGAGGGTAGTACACCACCAAGCTCCCTCACTTTGGCAGCGATGTCAGTGTGCCCGCACAAGCATGCCATAGCTCCAAACAAACCGAACCAGAGCCAGAAGCACATATGCGGACGTTAGAAGCACTTAAAGCAGAAGCAGAAGACGGAGAAGATTGATCAGAAGTAGGTGGTGTTATCTCATCCTCCTCAGTCGTGTTGAGATCTATCATTCCCATAATTTTTTAAGCCTAATAAGCAAGACACCACAAGATTTTCAATAGAAAATTGGTTTTGCAAATACAGGTGCAGGGAGGTGGCCAGAGAGAGAACGACGGAGAAATAGAGGCAAAAAGGAGAGAGACTTTCATGGCTGCATTCCTGCAACTTTTGCATTTGCCCGACAGAAAGAGATGCAAGAGAGACTCTTTTTTTTTTTCTTTTCTTTTTATCTCTCTACTTTTTCTTTCTCTCTCTAACTGTCCTCCTCACTATCGTTTCCCTGCAATGTACTTTTAAAGCAAGCAGAGTTCTTCAAATATTGACCTGATTTCATGAAAAACCAAAGAGCAAGGTGGGCTTTTGCCTGTAACTCGTCTTTCTCATAGCTTTTTCTTGCATTCCATTTAAGTTTTATTTTCAACATGTGTATATGGTCTCTTTATTTTGTGATTGTTGATTGTCAATTGGCTTAGAAATCCTATACCATCCCGTAAACCTTTCTAAGGAATCACGTAACTATAGAGACTATCAGGAGATCGACTGATATGTAAATTTCTTTTCTAGTAAATTTCTTAACTATCGTGTGACCTTCTGATGCAAATCACTTCATCCCCTCTCTCAATCCCTTGTCGTTGAAGAATAGCTCTTGTTCATCTTACTTGTACTTAAGAAAGACAAGATTTCATGTATTTTGCAAGGTTTACTTTACAGTTTTCTGAAAGTAGACAGCAGAGCATGTTGTAGGGAGTGGGTCATTTGGCACAGTTTCCCAGGTGCGTAGATGTGATATATTTGGTTGCCATTTTGTTTTTGTATCGTTTATCGAGCTTAGACCTCCTTTTCAGGCTAAATGCTTGGAAACTCACGAGACAGTGGCGATAAAAACGGTTTTGCAGGACAACAGATACAAGAACCGGGCATTGCAGTTAATGCGGGTGATGGATCATCCTAACGTGATCTCCTTGAAGCATATGAACTCTTTCTCAACTTGGTTATGGAGTATGTACCTCAAAGTATATATAAGATTTTGATGCATTATAGCAACGCAAAACAGCTAATTCCCCTCATTTATGTGAAATTCTACATGTATTTGATAGTTTGATTACTGTATCATGTCCCTGCAATAGTAATTGTAGGACACCTTCAGATTTTCAGGGGTCTGGCATACATTCATACTGTTCCTGGGGTCTGCCATCGTGATTTGAAGCCTCAAAATATTTTGGTAAGTGTGTTCTATAAATGTTGATTGCTATTGGATTGATAGTTTTTCTATGAACTCAAAGTTATTTTTTGCTGTTTGCAGATCAATCCTTCAACTCATCAGGTTAAGCTGTGTGATTTTGGAAGTGCTAAAGTGCTGGTACGTTGGCTTTCTTCTCCCGACTTCTCCAGTGTTCTTGTTTACTGGACTAAGAATGGAACATTAACTTCTAAGCCAACCATGTTTTAGGTCATCAGTGTTGCCTTTAGCAAAATGGTTATCAACCCATTAGCTTCAATTATTTGCCTAGCTGATGATACTTGTAAAGCCCAATATTTAACTGTAAGATTGGCAAGTTGTCTGATGCATTGCCTTTTTGTGTGCTTTATAAATTTATGTGCAAAGTACTGCTGTTTGGGTAAGTCTCAAGGTAGTCTTAACATTGTGACTGGAGGGGAGGCACCGACATCTTGCTGGGTTGGTCTGTGTCTGAAATTTAAAACCTGGCTGACTGTCATGAGCATTCCTTACTTGACAACAAGATAGTCTTACTATGGCTTTCATTCTTAATGCCTTCCTATCAAGGCTTAATGGAGAAAATCAACTGTTCCATTCTGCTATCTTTGTAGTGAAGTTCATTGTGAAACACTTACTGCACCCCTGTGCCTGGTTAAAATGCTTTAAGTTGTCAATACAAGTGCATTTTATTGATAGGAAATTTTAATTTTGATGTTTCTCTGTTGTAGGAAGCATTCAGCATGTTGATAGTTCAAGAATAATTGCCTCTTTTGTTCTTGAAAGATCCATGGATTGTAATTGAGTAAATTTCTTTTTATGTCAAAGGTGAAGTGAATGTATCTTATATATGTTCTCGATTCTATCAAGCTCCGGAAATTATATTTGGTGCCGCGGAATACACAACCGCAATTGATATAAGGTCAGCTGGTTGTGTCCTTGCTGAGCTTCTCCTCGGCCAAGTTAGCATTTCCTTACCCTGTTTTAATAATGCTCTTTTTGAAAGTGAATGATTAGATGGTTATGTAATGTTGTGTGTTCTCCTAATAGTTGACCATTTGAAAATTTCTTACAGCCTCTATTTCCCGGAGAAAATGCAGTGGCCCAACTTGTGGAGATTATAAAGGTACAGTTTACTTTTTGATGCCTAAATACTACGTACTCTTTGGATCACGAGCAGCCATATTATGTACTGTCTTACAGGTTCTTGGCACTCCAACTCGAGAGGAAGTTCGCTGCATGAATCCAAATTATACTGATTATAGATTTCCTCAGATAAAAGCACGCCCTTGGCACAAGGTGTATTTTGATTCTTTGAATTTGGTCCCTTTCTATTGATGATTGCATACATATCTGACTCACTAAGTCTTAGTTGCACAGCGGTGTGTTCAAGTTCATCTCTCCATGGTCCTCTTGTTCTTTTTTGTTACTCTTTTTTTTCGTCTTTTCCTCCCTTGATATCAGTTACTTGAATGTTGTATTTTTGGTCCAACGCTTGTCAGTTTACCGTGTTCACAATCAACTACAATGATGTGTACTGTCTAACAAGAATTTCCTTGTGACCACAGTTGGAAGCATGCAGTCATCCTTTCTTTGATGAACTCCGTGAGCCAAATTGTCGCCTACCAGATCGTCATCCTTTGCCCCCTCTCTTCAACTTCAAGCAAGAAGTATATTTCTTAATTTCCTGGCTTAGCCTATGTTTGCATGTTCATTAGGAGAATGAGGAGTAATGTTATACATCACATTGATACTTGTACTTATCTGAACACTTTGTAATTGCATGCCAAATATACCCTGTAGTATCTCTATAATTGCATCTTTTACCGTTCTGCCATTTGACAGCTACCTTATCACTGCATCCAATTCACTTATGATAAATGGTTACCGTTGATATAACTCGTCTTGATTGCAGTTAAAGGGGGCTTCTCCTGAACTTGTTAACAGGTTGATCCCTGGTTATGTGAAACGGCAAATGGGGCTTAATTTTTTGCACCTGGATGGAACATAAGTGAAGACAAGTGACGCTGGATTGGTTAAAATTATACAGGATTAATGATCAGCCAGTTGGTTCATGATACAAGAGGATACAAGAGGAGAGGATCGGGTTGGCCCCATATGTTTTACAATCACAGATTGAGGTCTAATCAGTAACAATGCAAAGACACGATGGGGTGGCTGGAAGGCTGCGGTTGCTTGATGTTTTCTCCATCACTTTTCCTAGTCCATCCGCTGTGTTCTTGCCTTTTGCAGATTTCCTTTTTGGTTATGTACATGTTTGATAGCTAATAGTTCCCGTCAGGTAGCTGCTAGTGGAGGTAAACTTTGATCTTATTGTCTGTAGCAGGAAGAGAGCTTCTTAACAGAATGGCCCAAGAAAAGGTGTGGGCATGCTGTTGGAAGGTAGGCTTTTGTTATACTTTGCTGTGTTGTTCCCTATTAGTTTTGGAAGAAGACTGGTTGCAGATTCAAAAAAATGGCAGACAATTGTCACCACTTGGGCTTATTGTGCAAGGTGAAGTACTGTTGTGTTCTCTTTTGACCCGAGACAAAGATTCCTGCATTTGATTTGCTAGATTCCTGCCTTAGTTTTCTGTTCTTTGTTGCTATCTGGCCACACTCAAAACATTGCATTATCTGATATAAATTTTGACATGCTAATCTCCCACTCGCTAAAATTTCAACAATTTCAATTTGTTCCAATTTTCAAGAATAACCGGATGACTAAATGAAGCAGAGAAAATCAGACTAAATCGTCGCCCCGTCGACCAACGAAATGATTAGGTCAAAATGGACTGAGCCTTATGCAACAAAAATTGCAGGGCAGTTGTATGTATGTATGCAGAAACAATCGCTGCATCTCGCCAAAGTGGAATTTGGGAGAACTCTCTAGTTGTAAGAGCTGCTTTTTGCCAATTTACCAAGTGGCGATTTCTTTTCAACACTTCATGCTTATAGTCATTCTGGATTACTTGATTTCTTGGTAAATTGAAAGCAATGCAAAATAAATGCGACATTGATTTCTTGCACATCCCGGGAAACTGCTGTGGGGGCATAGATTCATGGGATAAAGCCAATTGAACATGTGTTCTTTTGGATCTGGTTCAAAGACATGTTCTGGAGTACTGAAAATGCATATGATTAATTTAAAGCAGCGTGAAATTTTGTAGAACATGATCTTGTTTTTATTGTTCTTAAAGCATGCCCACACCCATCGACAAGGGGAAAACAGAAAAATGACAATGCCATCCATCTGCAAGCCTGAAGCAACACATCATTTTCGTGCCAAAGAAGATATGTTAGTGGCGTACTCAAGGGAAAATCATACGGAAAATGAGCAAACCTATTGACTATTAGTTAAAAGAGTTGTCAAGTTTTAAAATGCGTTGTTTTCTTTTTATCTAAACTGAGTAAGAATTATGATTTAAAAAAAAAAGAAAAAGAAATGAAAAATCCATAGACATCTATAATCTACAGCCAAGATTGCAAAGCCAAGCTGTGAAGAAAGGATCCCATCATTAAGACAACTGTATTTCCTTGAAGACTTGGCTCCATAACCATTAGCATTCCTGCTTCTACTCTCCCTCCCTCGTTAATGAAACCACCCCGCACTTCCCTTGTGTTGATAAGTTGGTTGCTTTGAATGACCTGGAGAAAGAAGATTATTTGAAAACAATCATGGCATCTTAATTTTAGCCTTCTATGCTCTACAAATAGAAACAACGAATCAAAGTTGGTCTGAAGTGTTGGGCTACTTAGAAACTTGAGGGCGCCTGGAACCTTAGTCATCAAGGATTAATCCTAGGAATCCACCGCATGATAATCCTAGGATTAACCCTATTTTGGCACAAATGGGTCTTCCTAGACTTATTATGGTGCACAAAGTGACACTAGTGACTGCAACATTTAAGGTTTAAAGGAAGGAAAGAATCAAGCAAGTAGCCAATCCATAGCTAATAAGTCAGTTCTATTAGCCTACTTATTAGCCAACTCTGTTCACAGAGTTGGCCACCTGGCCTTTGAGCCGGAGCAGGTGAGGTTTGATTCCCCGTCTCTTCACCCCACTATTTGGTTAAAATCATCCTAAAAAATCAAAAAGTATATAATAAAATTTAAAGTAACAGTATTTTATTTATTAAAATTTATTGAACTATAAATTAAATAATAAAAATATATTTTTTTTATAAAATTTATGTCTTTTTAAATATTAAAATTTAAATTCTTAATTATTAGATATTCTCAAAATACAAAAAAACATGAGAGAAGTTAATGAAAGTAAAAAAAAAAACAAGATCTATAGATTAAGAAAATTATACCAGTCAAAGGCGATCAATGTGAGTACTTCCCCATTGTTTCAAGCAAAAGCAAACCGCACGGAGACCATTGCTCTTTTTCCCATCCAACGATCCAAGCGGAAAAAGGTTCAGACGCCAAAAAACAATGATTCCCCCCCCCTTCCTTTCTCCCTTGTCCACTGCACAAATACTCTTCTTCATTATTATGAAGTGGATAACAAATTAAACAATATATCATATTCTCCCTAGCCTAAAGCAATTTTACCTTATAATCAACCACAAGGAAAACAATGGAAGAAAGGCCAATAACCATGCCAAGAACAACCTTATTAGGCCCAAGATGGTGATTCTGATCCCTACTGGAATCATCCCCACCATCATAATCGTCTAATGAATAACTCTCACTTCCACCATCTGGGATCAGAATCACCATCATAATCGTCTAATGAATAACTCTCACTTCCACCATCTGGTGAAGATTCTTTTGATGGTGGAGGTGACACTGGCAATCCGCGCTCATCACAAAGAACAATCTCAAGCTTCGATTTTGATGACAAAATTGTGTGGTAATAGCACATATTGCTATCACAGCTAACCTAAGAATGAAAGCCAAAACGCCATGCAATGCATTTTTCTCAAGATTTAAGTACCTCAACTGCTTCATGTTTGTCAAAAATCTCGGAATTGTCCCATTGAACTAAGATCAACGTGTACCAGGTCAGGAATTGCTGAAATTGAGTCTGGGATCAACCTGCATAGTGAATTAGACTTCAGAGATAAAATCTTTAAAGAAATCAGGTCACCAAAATTTGTGGAGAATTCACCGAGCGAGTCAGAGGAAAGATTGAGTGTTTCAAGATTTTCCACAACAGTTCTTTTGGGCTTATTAGATGAAAAATCCACATGCGTAAGATTGAAATGAAGATGTCTTGGTATGTAGCCAGTGACTTTAGCATTGGAGATGCTGACAGACTTGAACTTGTGCATATCTCCAAGAACCACATGAAGACCGCAAGCACTAACAGGCACCGTGAGATCAGTAAGATTGACAAAGTGAGAGAGCCAGACAACAGTGAGGTGCCTAAGAGAGCCAATGCAAGTGAAGGAGTGGAGAGCTAAGGCAAGATCTAAAGGGAAACGAATAGGGGAGATGGGGCAGTTGGTGAAAGAGAGAAATTGGAGAGAGGATAGGGACTTGAGGGCGGTGTAAGAGAGAGACGAGTCAGAGGAGCAGTTGGAGAGGTGGAGGGAGATGAGGTGGCTTAAGCGAGTTGAGTCACAGAGGGTAAAGTAAAGTTGTGAGGGGATGGCTGTATGCAGGGGTCCTTGGCAGTGAGGATTTCAAGAGATTGGAGGGCTGTCCATTGCTTGGGGTCTAAAGTGGAGTGAATTACAGGGGATGGTTTAGGAGTGGGAGAATATGTGGGTGAGGGAGGGGGTGGGACAGTGGTGGTGTTGGGCCTGGTGGCAGCTGCACTGGTGCTGGATAGGAGAAGAAGGAATAGGAGGAGGAAAAAACAAAAACAAAGAAGAAGACAGTAAGGGAAAGTGGTCGCCTTGGCTTGACGCTACACATTTTTGTCTTGCATGTCCTCCTCATGGCAGCAGCTGCAATGTGTTTTAAACTTCTCTTCCACCATACAATGGAGTGACCCCCCACATTTTTCGTTTTTCACCGCATGTTTTTTCCCCATAACCTCTCCCGTCGGACATTAATTCCCAATAACCTCTCCAGCTGAGATGTAATTGCACAGGTGGCCAGGATCGAACATTATAGACATCTCGCTCTAGCGAATCACGGCCAATGAATGTCACAAATATGTGCTCTCTCTCGGTCCTATGAGACCTAATATTAACCCCTACCTCCACGGAATGAATGCCTTCAATAAGTTCTACACGGTAAGTTGTTGAAGGCGAATGAAGACAGCATCCTGCAATGTGACATGGCTTGTAAACCATTCCAATAACAAGGCCCAAAAAGCCACTTTTAAGCAAATTTGACAAATTGATGCTAATTGAGTCTCCATCACTTCGATGATCGAGCCATCCTGGAATCTTACTCCCCGGATATATTATTGAAAATTTAGGAGTTGATCGGAATTCCTGTAGAGAAAAATATATTAATTTTCTTGTATCAATAAAATAATAGCAATAAACTGAGAAAAAAAAATTTGTAGTGCTGAGAGGGAGAGACCTGGAGGCTATGGTCATTCTCTATGAAATTTTTAAGATCACACAGCATGTCTTCGCATTCCTTCGCATCCAATTTCAAGCAATCCGTGAAGTCGCAGTAGTGCCACTGTAAGCCAGTCCTTTTAACGGCAATAGATACTGTTTCCAGCGAGGTGCAACCACGAGCAGATATCCAAGATAGTTTTGGTGGAAGTTCTGGTAAGGACTGAAGGCTTTTGCATTCATATACGATGAGAGTCTTCAGCCGAGAAAGTTGTTTGACGCTCGTGGGGATTTCTGTTAGTTCTGACCAGCCAGACAGATCCAGTTTTTCAAGAGAATGTAGCTTCCAGATGATGCTCGGCAATATTGGAAGCTCAGGCAAGGCCAATTGGCCAAGTTCACCGAGGCATTCAATTGATGAGGGCACTTCTGTTATTGCAGTCTTTGCTAAAGTTAATTCTCGTAAATTCTTGGAGATGTCCGGAAACTTCTTTAAAGCTGAGCAACCCGATAAACGAAGCACCTCAAGAAATTTCAAATCAACATTACTTGGGAGACTCTCCAGCTGAGAACAATCCTCCATCCGAAACTCCTTGAGATTATCCAGATATTCCACTGATGCCGAGGGCACCTCTTTGACTGCAGTGCCACTTAAATTTAAAATTTCTATGCTCCGTGGAACCCTTGGGAAAGTTTTGAGATTGGAACAGCCCCTAAGGTCAAGCTCTCTCAGAGATTTGCAATCCCTAAGGTCTGGAAGGCTTTCAAGCTTTGGACAGTTGGTCATGCTTATCCGAATAACGCTCCTGAGACGGCAAGTTGACGAGGAGGAGAAACTGTCACATCCATCCAGATTTAACGGCGTAGCATTACTCGAGAAATTCTCCAGCTGAGAACAACCATCCATGGCTAGCTTCTCGAGATTATCGAGATATTCCACTGATGCCGAGGGCACCTCTTCGATTGCAGTGCCACTTAAATTTAAATCTGCTATGCTCCGTGGAACCTTTGGAAAAATTTCGAGATTTGAACAGCCTCTTAGATTAAGCTCTCTCAGAGATTTGCAATCCCTAAGGTCTGGAAGGCTTCTAAGCTTTGGACAGTTGGTCATCCTTATGCCAGTAACGCTGCTGAGACGGCATGTAGACGAGGAGACCTCACAAAAATTATCACATCCACCTAGATTTAACGGCGTAGCATTACTCGAGAAACCCTCCAACCGAGAACAATCATTCATGTCCAGCTCCTTGAGATTATCGAGATATTCCACTGATGCCGAGGGCACCTCTTTGATTGCAGTGCCACTTAAATTTAAAATTTCTATGCTCCGTGGAACCCTTGGGAAAGTTTTGAGATTTGAACACCCGTTTAGCCCAAGCCTTCTCAGAGATTTGCAATCCCTAAGGTCTGGAAGGCTTTCAAGCTTTGGACAGCTGTTCATGTGCAGGATCTCGAGATTATCGAGGTATTCCACTGATGCCGAGGGCACCTCTTTGATTGCAGTGCCACTTAAATCTAAACCTTCTATGCTCCGTGGAACCTTTGGGAAAGTTTTGAGATTTGAACACCCCTTTAGGTAAAGCTTTCTCAGAGATTTGCAATCCCTAAGGTCCGGAAGGCTTCTAAGCTTTCGACTGAGGGACAGGTTTATCCGAGTAACGCTGCTGAGACGGCATGTAGACGAGGAGACCTCACACCAATTGCCACATCCGTCTGGATTTAACTGCGCAACATTTCGAGCGCATGAGAGGTTTGAAATTATGCACGGTAGTTTACTGAGACTCAGCCCAATCTTTGTTAATTTGAAAAAAAATAATAAAAATTATAATAAATTATAAAACACGGCATACCTGCATTTCGTCCTGGAATAGTTCAATAATATTGCTTTCGGGCAACTCGAGGAGAATTAGGTTCTCTTGGTTGAAATTTGTTGGCAAAGATTCTAATGGGTATCCCTCCCACCTAAGCCATCTTAGTTCGTCAGGAAGGACACTGATGCCAGTAGGTAGGTGCACCATCGTACGTTTCGGTCTCCGTGGATCAATGATTGTAAGAAATTTAAGGTTCGGCATCTTTGCAAAGGTATCTGGTTGCAACCATACCGCTTTTTCCATTTGCAATGTGTTCAAGATTATGCCTTCAATTTTTTTGGTCCCCTAACAAACAAAGGGCAACATAGAAGACGTAAGTCAAGATGCAAGTCACAAGTTGCTATCTATCAGAAAAAAATTGAACCGTACACAAAGAAAAAATTTTAGGAGTAAAGGATCTATTATTTTCAAATCTTACCGAAATATTTTTGAATACTTTGTGAATATTTTGCCATTTGAACAAAAATTTATGTTTATCTGAATCTTCTGATTTTTCTCGTACAATTTTTCTACCCATTTCTTGCAATAAATTATGCATACTTATCTCATGACCATATTCACCAGCCATACCATACACAGAGAATCCAACTTTGACATATGTTTTGTTTACGAGAGATTTATCGTTGAGAACACTTAATTCAATTTCTGTTAAAAATCCACAACTTTCCAAGAATTTTATAACATCATTCTCCCACTGACAGTTAAGACAATAAGCAATCCAAAGAAAGATCTCTTTCTGCTCCTTTTCTAAGTTGTCGTAACTAATTTTCAGCACATCTTGGATTTCCTTGTTAGGAGTATTTTCCAATTTCTTCCTGCTACTTTCCCACTCTCTTTTACTTTTACGGAGCAAGGAGGAACCCAAAACTTTGAGAGCTAAAGGAACACCATTAGCATAACGGACAATCGATCTTGACAATTCTTCCAGATCATTTGTCGGGACATTATCCTTAAAGGCCCACAACCTAAATAATTGAAGACTATCAGTCCATGACAATGTCTCCACCTCATATACATCACCGACAAAGTGATTAAAACACTGCTTATCCCTACTTGTGATGATGATTCTACTTCCTGCACCCCAACAACCACCGTTTCCAATTAGATATTCAAGTTGCCTCCTATCATCCACATCATCAAGAACAAGCAAAACCTTTATACCACGAAGCCAGCGGTCAGGGTGACTACCATCATACATGTTGATTCTTTTTCTTTTTCTCCCCAAGACTGTAGAAAGAAGCTCTTTTCTCAATATTTGTAATCCCCGTTCCCTTACTTTTTCAAGAAAGCACCATTTTTCAAACAGACATTTAATTTGGCCAAAAAGAGCGTTGGCAAGAGTTGTCTTGCCTATGCCGCCCATGCCCCAAAGCCCTAAGATAAAAACATTACTTGACGACCCACTGCACAATAATGTTTGGAGATGATAAATGCGGGGGCCTATTCCCACTAGGTCTTTTGAAGGACTTGGCCACATCTTTTGCAAATCATTCAGAATTTGTGCCACAATTCCATCGACGATGTCTGACTCCGACCTACGGAGCACAAAAAGTATATGCATTGAAATTAAATGAAATAAATGTGGTCTAAGAAAAAAACGAAATGTAAATAACATGAAATACATCATAAGGAATTTAATTTAAATACATCATAAGGGAAATGAAACGGTACCTGTATTCCGCTGTGGTGTATCCAGATAGATTGGCAGCTTTAGTCAAGGCAGCCCTCCATCTTTTTAGTTTCTCTGTATTGGAGTTGAACTTGGCCTCATGTCCAACAAATGCTTCTGCAAAAGTCCCAGTCTGTTTCCTTACATCTGACGGATCTACGTGATAGAATACCGGGATGACCTTCTGCCCCCGCCCTGGGGTGTCAATACATTCCACTATCTTCGCAAGTTCATCTAAGCACCATCTGGAAGAAGCATAGTTTTTGGAGAAGACAACAACGGCAATCATGGACTCTTCAATGGCATTCAAGAGCGCCTGCGAGATCTCTTCTCCTCTCTCGAGTTCATTGTCTATGAAAGTTCTGATTGATGTTTTACACATAGCAGAGTGGAGATGGCTTACGAATCCGTAACGAACGTCTTCGCCCCTGAAACTCAAGAAAACATCGTGTTTGAAGAAATGGACGGGGAGAGAAGGAGAGCAACTGGTGGAAGCCATGGAAAAATGTATTGCTTTAGACTTTAGACGTGCTTTAGTCTTGCCTGTAGGCTTCAGTTCTAAATAAATACGTGTCGTCAATGCCATAAGGAAATTTCCACGGAATGCGCACTCAATTTCCACCCACGAAATTTCCATGAAGTTTCCTGCCAGCTGGATCTCACCATCGTCGACATTGAATAAAAGGTCAAAAATGCCCAAGAATTTTCCACCCGTGAAATTTCTATCTCGCCGTCGTCGACATTGCACCGTACCAAGTCTTTCTTGCACTTAGGATATACATTAATTAACTTTGCTGGAAATTTCTTCCGTTTCTTTTTCCTATTTTCCTTTTTTTTTATTACCTCTTTATGTAGGCTTCAGTTATAAAGAAATACATGTCAATGGCACAAAGAAATTCCGATGGAATGCCTACTCAATTTCCAGCCACGAAA
>CM038605.1:1203320-1481329 GCA_021533255.1 Ceriops tagal | reverse complement strand
GTAAGGCACTATTTAAGCTCCCACATTTTCCTTCCCATCTGAAAAAACAGCTATTGTAGCGAACTGAGACGAGTATGCAGCAAACATGTAAGGAAAATTGTGAGAAAAAGGCCTATCATCAAACCACACATCATGTCAAAACGAAGTTCATTTACCATCCCCGATAACAACCTCAACTCTAATCCAGAAAATCTTTCTCATCCCTGCAAATATGCCTACAAAGGGACTAGCCATAGAAGTTGAAATTACCTCTTGGCTCCTAACAATTATCACCATGAACAGACTTATGACGTATCGCAGTTCGCTGCAAGTTGCCCTTCTCACAACAAAAATAACAAAGCCATTTATCTAGCAATGCCTTGTTCATAAGAAGAGCCCCCCGCCCCACATTCTTATCCTTCTTAACCTCACCATAAGAAAGAAAATTGTACTTGTTCTTGTCAAAAGTTTCCAACTGTAGAAATCTCACGAATATCCTGATAAGAGACATTAAAATATTCCAAGAAGTCTGGACCAAAGCAAAGAAATATATTGGGATTCCAGATACAATACTATTTGTAAGAATAAAGCTATATCCAATAGATAAATATTTGCTTTTACCTTAGATATTTAGTACTCAGTGAGCATATGATTTTCTTGAAGTAGATGTTCCTCCACCCATAAATGGGCCTCTAATAATCATTTAAATGGTGCCTCTCATTGTTCCTTACTCACGTGGCAAGGATCCCTATTGTGGCAAACCTGCCCTTTTGGTCTATTCTTGCAAATGAATTAACCTAGCCACCATTGTCTGATGAGCCATTCAACTTTGTCCCTTGGTAACATTTGTTATTAGTATGATAATGATACTGTGAAAGTGACAATATTTCTTAATATCTTATCAACCGAGGTGTCCCTTCATTTTGGTGTTGGGACCAACAAATTTTGGTCTAAATCTCTAAAAATGCTCACAAAAGCAAGGTGGTGAGGGAAGTGTAGTTGGTAAATTTTTAACCTTTTAGACTTCAATTCCGAAAACTTAGCTTTCGAAAAGAGATTCGAGACTTCTTATACCCTGAATTTTGGAGTTTTTTTTTTAACTCCTTCTTAGAGTGATCACGAGTCACCCAAGATCTACTTATCGTGAACTTGATTGGCCTCCTCCACATTTTTTAACCTCTCAACCTTTGTCATGACCTAGGCAAAGTCTTGCAGTGTTATCTAATCCAAGGGAAAATGTGAACTTAAACCTATGTAGGGCCCTTATGAAAATAGTCATACCAATTTCAAGTTACAAGTCCTCCACATTCAACATTGTTATGTTGAAAAGGACCACAAACTTCAATAGGGCTTATTCTGTCTCTACTAGGTATGGATGAGAGCCAAAGACTTTTTCTTGTACCTCTTGCTAGTAATGAATCTTACTACAAACAAGTTTCTAGCCATTTGAAATTGTAAATAGAATGAGCTCGAAGGTCAAAGTGCTAACACTAAGCAACATCCTTGAAGGTAGTAGCAAAAGACTTTGCATTTGATTGCATCTAAGGCTATCTAGAGCAACATGAATCTAATGGGTTCTTAGTTTCATTATAAGTGTGTAATATGAGAAATTTGAACTTATCTTGAATTAAAGCATTTTGAATCTCCCTAGAAAGTCCTTTTCATTATTCTCTAATAGTTGTACATTTTGAATTTTTTAAGATCACTATTTGGTTTTACATGTGTTTTAGTTGCTGAGCCAATTAGTCATTCCTTCACTCAAGTGAAGTAGGCCTTTCAGCCCTAACTTCTTACTTGAGAGACTCCCTTTTAGGTTTGCTTTATCTGATTTTCTTGTGTTGTAGGATAATCTTTCTTGTTGTAGGGAACATAGTGAAACTTGTTGTGAGGGCCTCTATCTAATTCTTAAATGAAGCAATGTGTGCAATTATCACTATTTTGGGTGTTTGACAGTAAAGGCTACATTCCTCCCAAATGATCATTGTGGAAGTAAACAAGAAGGAAGGCTCAATATTATGACTTTGAGGTAAGGGTATTGTGTTCAATGCATGCTATATAAGTGAAGGTGAAAGGAACATAGGGAGTTCAAGGTGCTCTATTCGTTTCATTGGCTAGATATAGGAGCAAGTTAGAGGTGTCTCTAATATTTGCACTCTAACGCTCAAGTCAGTTGCTTATAGAATGTATGTGATGGAAAAGAGGTTTGATACGGTTAAATTGTCATTACCCTATGTATAAACCCAATAAACCTTTTTCATATTAACCTTAATTAATAGGCTTTAACTGTTAATGGGATAATTAACTAGATATGAGAAGTATTGTTCATTTGAGGTGGTTAATCTAAGCTCCAATCCAAGCTTGAAGTTAAGCACGAGCTTAATAGCATACCCAAACTTTAGGGGTAACATAAAGCTTATAATTATTGATAGGTCTTCACCTAGAGGGATTTGGACTAACTTCTTATTAAGGATCATGTTAGTTTGGTCTAAGAGTGTAAATAAAGTCATGATGAAATATATTTTTTAGCTACAATAAAAATTAAAATCACAGCAATTGGATGTCATGAATTGAACTAGTATGCTTTGATTGTAAACATCTCATTTGAACTTTCCCTACTCATCTTCATTTCGTTAAACTACTTGTTTGTCTTAAAACTAAATATGAGTTGATAAATAGTTCTCTTAATTATATTCTATAACTTGTTTTTATGTGTGTACTAACTATATGTAAGTAATTAAATATAGTGAGCATGTTGCATTAATTAATGATCTAAAATATAATTAGCTAATACAAAAAAACCAAAAAAAGAAAAAAGGATTTGATGACTAGAATTATACATTCTTAATTGTCTTCCTAATATATTTTTATATATGTATATATATGTATATGTATTAAAAGTAGACTTGCATATAGATAGATTTAGAGGGCTTGATATATATATATATGTGTCTTTTTTAATTTGTGCCAATAGATAATATTGGCTTGGCACACTTAAGGATTTAAGGGGCCTATACAATCCATCATATTTTAACTAGCCTTATGTGACGGGTGTATTAGAATAATAGGTAAATCTTTAAGTACGACCTGACTCCCACGTAGAGTAAGAAGACAAGGATATTAAACCATATAAATATGTACACTATATATTCCAATAAGTTGTCATATATGATCCCGTGACACTTGGCACACTGTATACTTTTTGATGGCTAATTCATATCAATAATGTAGCAAAGCATTAGGGAAAAAAAATTGTCTAAGCTTTAACGATATACAAGATTGAATAATGGAGCCAAAAATGTTATAAACACAAAAAACATAAGAACCAAAAAAAATGGTGGTCATGCTGCAATGATTCTCTTATTACATCAGAGCCTAGAACAAGTTTTTCGCACCCATCTGATTTTTAACACTCGAGTTCAAGAAAATTTAGATCACGCCTAACAAACGAAACAAAATTGACCAGTTTTTACCGGACAAGTTTTGGAAAGCACTCAAGCAGCAAAGACTTTTGGAGGTTTCGTGGAAAAATGAAAATGAAAAGATAAGGGGCTGACAAGACAAGGAGCAAAGTAGACCGAGAGAGAGAGAGAGAGAGAGAGAGACTTAGAGGGAGAGGGGCTGAGAGGCCGAAAGTTCATGAAAACCGGAAGCTCATTTCCAGTGGACCATGAAGTTGAGGTGCCCAAGAAACAAGAAGATCCGGACAAGAAACAAGCGGGCCCAGAGAGAGAAAGAAACTTTTAGAGTGAAAAGAAGGACAAGTCGAAGAGGACCTCAAGTCAGTTTTGACACTAAACGTTTGACCGGCGTGTTTTTTACGCCATGTCGGAGGGTTTTGTTTTTCTTTCTTTTTTGAAATTATAATTTTGTTTAGTGGACATGTGGCCGTGACATATTAGGCACGGGGTCTGTATCTTGGCGTATCAGATTGCATATCCATTCAATTACAGTGTTCTTACTTCCCACACTCCTTCCAAAGTACAATTAATGCCATTGGCATGCAGATCGATAAGGTTGAAAATTAAAGGATTTGCTATTAATTGTATGTTTTAAGTGCAACCGCAACTTTTTCCTTTTAAATATAAAATACAACAAAAATATGAATTATTGTATTTATAAATTAAATTTAAATCATTCATTGATTATTTCATTTAATTTTTATAAGAAAAAATTGTTTTTATCTTTTTATCATTGTTAAATTTGCGCAGACTTTCTCTTGTTTGATTTTATTATTGATAAATTTATAACTTATCATCGCATTTTTTATATAAATTTTTATTTATTAGAAATGAATCTTAATAATAATAATAAAAAACTTAAATTTAGACCAATTCTAGAAAGCAGAGTGAGAAGCTCCTGCCTAAGCGAATCCATAACCTATAAATTGTGACTAAATGTGATATCGTTAACATACAAATTAGAGATAAAAGAAGTATCAATTACAATTCAAAATAGGTCAATGCCAGAAACCCATTAATTGAAAAGTAGAGTATATCAATACTTTGCTAAGAACCCCAATAAATTCAAGGGAACCTATTGAGGAATTGGCACAGGATTGAAAGCGAACCTAGAAACCAAAAGAGAAACACATGATAAGTTAGCAAGTTATGTGTCAGTTCATCATATATAAACGGCCCACGTTATTTTGAATTTTCCAGAGACATTAGTGCAGATAATTAGGCAGGGCAGGTTAATCAGTTTGACCATGTATTGGTACCATAAATTCTGTTGTATATCATATTAGCCAGGCATTAATTGCATCTTAGACTCCTGTTTGTTTCTCTAGAAAGTAGAAGGTTGCAAGTGGGGGCATACACGGCTGCTGTTTTGGCCGTAGGTTTGGCGTTGTTGCAGTTGGCAGAGAGGACTGTGACCCATCCGCATGGTGGGTGGGTCGATGAAATGGACTGAAAGTATTGATCCGTGTCCGAGGTTCAGAGTACGTTGTGTTCTGTAAGTTCAGCCGAGCTTAAGGTGTTGATTTTCATGCTTCGTGCTGTCTTTCTTCTTAAAAGAACGCGTAGGTGAAAGTGAAGAAGAATGACATTGAAAATTTGGGGGACCAAGAATTCATCATGAATTATTTCTTTCTTTTTTGGGGCATGAATTTCCTCTTTAATTATGATAGATATTTCCTGAGGATAACTTTTTCTTCATTCAATCTTATGGCGTTCATAATAATTGAAGTTAATCAAGTTTACTAAGTTGTTGGTGACTTCATCCATTTACTTAAGAAAGACAAGATTTCTTGTATTTTGCAAGGTTTACTTTACAGTTTTCTGAAAGGAGACAATACTATCAACACAAAAGTATCAATCAGTCATATCATCCATGTACCCTGAAGACAACCTATCTCTTGTTCAATTTAGACTTATAACTCCCCTAAGCTCAAGGTAGTGCCTCCCTCTCCCCCTATCGATACACACACAAAAAAGATGTGAGAGAGGAAGAAAGTTTTTAGTTTACAATTTGGGCTCTCAATTCATGCCGAGGCCGAAAAAATCATCGGTATATCTGTCTTAATGGCATGAAATTAGATCCAAGTGTGCCTTTGGAACCCGACTTGTTTATGATTATAACAATACAAAGTTTGGAAACCAAACTTTTGTATTGGTCTTGACGTTTATGATTTAGCGAACATTGCTTGCTACATAACATTCAAAAAGTTTTGGTTACAAATGGACATACGATATCTCAAAGAAACCATTCAGATGTTAGCGTGGTATACGGGAGGAATAGTAGTGTTGGTAATAATATGATTAGATATATTGATTTTGACTATTTTAGTGAGAATTCCTGACATGCTATAGGTTCATTCTTTTTGATTGTGGCACCAGTTGAAAGACAATATTACGGTCAATGATTATCTTATCTACAACAAAAAGCTAAATACACGATAGTTAGAAAAGCAAGGAAAGAAGATTTATGGTTGATAGATCTAGTTGGCAACATGAGATTACAATAGGATCATACTATTACATATTTTGACAATTAAAGTGGTACACATTTGACCAAAAATTAAACGTATCGTCAAAGAATAATGCACATTAATATTAGGTATTAAAAAAATCATGGATATCAATAAAATAAAATTAACATGACTAATAATTTTATTAGATATAATGACAACTTATTTCTTTAGTCAAATTTAAATGTTGTTTGGATATGATTTCTGTTTGTATTGTCTAAAATATGAGAAAAAAAAATTAGAGAAAAAGTGTGATGCCCTTGATGTAATTTAAGGCAAGGTAGAGATTTGTTATCGGCAAGGGCATAAATTAGTCAAGAAAATTGTTGAGCATTGAAAGCATGATGTGGGATGTATGGAATTGTAGGTGTCAATTGTTGGCATAAATTCAGAAATGGTTAGCTGCAAAGTAATTAATTTGGACCCATGCTTTTCCCATTCTTGTCCATGTTTTTTATCATTTTCGTTTGCATGCAGTTGGATCGAAAGGCCTTCAATTGCCACGCTAGTGGTTGAAGTTTTTGTCGTTTCCTCTCACCAAATGCCTATAAATATCCATCGTTAAAGAGAAAAAGAAATTAAATCTTTGTAGAGAGAAGTGTGTGTAGTATCTTGCTTACTCTATTATCATTTTTACTGCATTTATTATTTTAACTAACTAATTTGCTTCCATTTAAGGCTCTAGTAAATTTTTTGAGATAATTCTAATGTGTGTTGTAATCAATTTCATTCAATTTCTATCTTAATGATACATGAAACTTTATTGAGATTCTTCATTTTAAAATTATTAAAATTTATTTTTTTAGCCTTATGTAACAATGTTAAATCATTATATGTAAGTAAAATGTCATATATGTGCAAAATTAAGATACTGTACTTCCTTTCACAAGCCTTAAAGTATATATATATATTAATATATAATATATTCTTTTAAAATTATATGAGGTAATGATATTTTAAAATTTAATATATCATTATCGAGAAGCTTGTTAAAGTCCATATATAAATTTCTTAAATTATTATACTAGATAACTTCTTGTATCAATGTTTAAACTTTTATATTGGCTTATCTATACCTTTTTCCAAAGATGACAATTAAAGTACAATATTTTTACATTCATATATTATGGTTTTAAATCAAAACAAGCTATTAAAACTATAATAAGTCTAAATGGATATTTTTTTTTTAGATTAAAGAAAAGATATTTTGATAATCAATATTTTCTTTTTAGATGAAAGTTTTTATCACAAGCCTAGTCTTATATTTATCAATATTACTAAATGGTTCACTTATAGTTTTATAAACTCATTTGTAATCAATAACCACAACTTTTTCTAGTAATTTAACAAGATTTTAAACTTAATTATTTGCTAAATATTTCATCTTTTCTATCATGACATTATATTACAATTCAAGCTTTTCACCTTTCATAACTCATAAAAACATGCAAAAATCATTTTTGTAATTGATGTCAATTTCTTAAAGGTATATTAATTATATAGTCATTAGGGATTGTATATTTTTTTATTTTAAAGGATCTCATGAACCCTTCATTTTGTGAATTTTTATTATGGTTTGGGTACCATGAGTTTCATATTCGCTTATATTTTATTGGACATTTGATCTTAAATTTATTGTTCTTTAATATTATTATGTGAATTTTTTTGAACAACTAAACTTTTAGAGTTTATAAGACATTTAATTAAGTCCTTACTCTCTTTAAATTGCACTTTGAGAGGAAATTAACTTCCATTAAACTCAAAATTCTCAAAAAAAAAAAAATTTACATTTCTCCCTTTATCAATTCTAAATATATATGAAAGAAAGTAAAATCTATATTTTTTAAATTTTATTGCATAATCAATCAAATAACCATTAGTTGTCGTTAGATCAAATTTTTTTAAATAAGAGCTATTAATCCTTATTTTAGCAAGATAATTTCATACATATATATGTTTTAAACTTGATTTCCATTCATTCCATAACTTGAATGAAATTCTAAAAATAGCCGTTGAGGAAACCTTATTTGGGACACACGCTATAATTTTTAAGCCTTATGTCATAAATTTAATAAAATATTAGTATTATTGACCATGCTTCTTTTAATAAGTGTTTGATTCCTTCTTTTAACTACATTATCTGGATTAAATATACTTGGTATAGGATATAGTGTAACAATACCCTTTTTTTCAATAAACTTCATAAATGGACATTTTATTTATTCCATTTTTTTATGTCTCTTATAATATTCTTTACATGCATCAAATTTTAAAATTTTAATTTTTTTATCCTTTTGTTTCTTTAATTTAGTTTTATATGTTTTAAAAGTATTTCAAGCTTATATTTTATCAAATAACCAGTGGAAAGATATAAAATTTATATGATCATCAATAAATATATTAGCAAAATATAAGGGTCTTTGTCTTTTCTAAGAACTACCCAATTTTATTATTTTCATTATGATCATAAAACTAAAAATTTGACTTGGATTGGGGATGGTCTTGATTTGAAACATATTTGACTTAAAGACTATCATTTAGGCAATAACTTTTATCCTCAGTTATGTTATTCTCATGTGTCATGTTAATTATGGGATAACAATATTTTTATCCTAAACTATTTAATGTTTTTCAATATAGTTCTAAAAGTTTTCTTCAATTTAATTTAATTATTTATATTTTAATTTTTGTTAATTAATTTAAATTAATAACAAAATATAATTAGTTCATAAGTTAAATATATTGACAAAATAAATAAATAAATAAATTAAATATGTGCAGAAAATTATTTGAATACCTAATGCCAATACTTAATACCCTAAATTTCCTCTTTAAACCCTTATTTTGCCCTTAATTTATTCACTACGATAACAATAGCGATGACATCATAATTGATGTCAAAACTACTTATTACTGAGATCAAGTTAAGGAAGGAAGGAGTTAGGAGCAAGAATATCTAAAAAGTTGTGAATATTAGAGAATTTAGCATCAATGTTAGCCATAATCAAGAAATTGTTTCAAACTCTTCTACTAGGGACTTGCATATAACTAATGTTGGTCATAAAGAAATAAGGTCTAATAAGAAATTGGTAGAGAATGAGAAGAATGTATATGATTCCCCATCCACTATTGGGAATGAAATTCTTGCAAGAAATGGAAATTCTTTAAGTGTGCCTCAAGATTTTACCAACAAAAGCTTAGAAACTAAAGTAGAAAAGGAAAATCGAGAGCATCATTTGCCAATGTCATTACTACTACTTTAATTTTTGGTGTCAATGTTGATTTAAATTTGAGAAAGAGTTCTATAATCTTGGATTTTGCACAAGAAGAATATAAATGTTGTTCCCACAGTCTTGTATGGATTGTAATTGTTGTTAACTAAGTTTAAGTATGCAAGAAAGTAAAGCCACATGGAAGGGTAAGAAAGTAAATTCACAGCGTAAGTCCTATTAGGGTTTCATGGAGTAGAGTATATAATGGTTTTGGAAGATAAAGAACAAGGTGTCGATAATATTGAGCATTCAGAAAAACCTAAACAACCAACTAACCAAAGAGAACACCACCGGCGAGGACGAAGAGAGTAAACAGTGCAGCCGACGGATGAATCGAGTGAACAGGAACCATCGTGAACAGTACCGCTGTGAACAGTTGCGTCGAGAGAGAGAAAATGTCGCCGGTCGGCAAGGGAATGACGCGGCAAGAGAGAGAAACGAGACCAGATCGGGAACGGAGACCAGATCCGAGCTGGAACGGGTGAGACAAGACCAGATCGGTAACGGGTGAGAGAGATCTGGCGGCTAGATGTTGGAAGAGAGAGAAACAGACGGTCAGAAAATCGAGCAAACCGGCGAACCAAGAGAGAGAAAACGCAGCCGACGGACGAAGAGAGAGAAAACGCAGAACGGAGAAGGAGAGAAACCCGTGAGGAACGGCACACCACCGATACACCAGCGGTCGGTGAGGAGACGACACGGCTGGACGGGGTGGACGGCGAAGACCTATACGGCCAGATTGGAAGGAGAGAGAAACCCAACGGCCAAATCAGAGCAGACCGGCGGGAAGAGAGAGAAACCCGACGGTGAACGAAAAAGTGAAATCCGGTGAAGAGAGAGAAATCCAACGGTAGGAGAGAGAAATTCGGCTGGACAGCAGGAGAGAAAGAAACGGAAAGGCGAGCCGTGAAACAATGAGATCGTGAGATAAGGAGACAGGTAAGACCGTAAGACGGTGAAAGCAGGAGTTATGTGAAACAACGTAGAAATTCGGCGAAACATTGAACTCAACGTATTTCCAGACTTCTTCAAGAGAGGTTAGAGAGCGTTGCGGTGAACTTCTAAGCGGCAGTGGAGCAGCCTTTCAATTCAACAGAGGCAAGACAAGTTAGAAGAAGGGTAGACACAGTAAGTGACACTCTTTGTATTATACTTGCTTAGTAATTGCAATATTGAAAGGAGCAGAGAATTAAAGACATCCATTGTAACATGTATTCACAAGTATAGTGGATAGTCTCGGTAGAGGGAGAGTCCCTACGACCGTGGATGTACGTCACGTTGACGGAACCACGTAAATCTTGTGTGTCCTTAATTTGCTTTACATTTTGTGCTTTGAATTGAGTTGTGAACGCAGTTAAAGTATCGGCCAACCCATAACCTAACGAAGACCTAAACAAGAACATCTGTATTGTCTATTAGGTAAGGTGTCTGAAAGGTGACTTTGGGGACTATTTTGATTAGTAGGTAGCAATAGATCTACCTCAGTTGAGTCTAAGAAAGAGTTTGCTTTTAAGAAAGGGTTGAAGTTGTTCACTTACCTGCAAATTGTGAATTGTGGTGATACTGATTCATCCCCCCTCTCAGTATCACAAACTAGTAGATCCTAGGGAGAAGTCAGGAACTTCAATTGGTATCAGAGCCTGATTCACAAGTTTGAAACTTAACAGCTTGGTGTACTAGTTTGAAAGGATCTAAAAGTTTGACTTATTCAGCATACTGAGAAATGGAAGCCGGTACCAACACTAGCACTACTTACAGTAAGAAGGTTCCAATCTTTAACAGAACCAACTACCACATGTGGAGAGCGAGAATGCACATGGTATTCACAACTATGGGCATGAATGTGGTGAAATGTGTACAAGAGGGTTTTGTGGCTCCAGAAGAAAGTAAAAACCCAACCCCAGAGGAGTTAAGGCATTTTGAGATAAATGGGAAGGCCTCAAACGTCATCATTTCAGCATTGACAGATACTGAGTATGCTAAAGTTATGGACTGCAAATCTGCCAATGAGATATAGGACAGATTGCAGAAAATCTATGAAGGTAATGGCAGAATGAAGGAGGTTAAACTTCAAATGTTCAAGGAAAGATATGAATCTCTCAGAATGCAGAAAAATGAGACAGTCCAAGAGTTTTTCACCAGGGTTATTGATGTTGTGCACGACCTGAGAAGTCATGGGAAGAACAAGAAGGACTCATTTGTTGTGAAGAAGATTCTGAGAATTCTACCTGAGAGGTTTGCCTCAAAGGTAGCAGCCATAGAGGAGAGTAGAAATCTCAATTCTATGTCTCTACATGATCTCCAGTGCAATCTCATTACACATGAGATAAGGATAAAATCAGCTGAAAACTCTACAACAACAAAGGTATCACAGGAGGTAGCTTTCAAAGTTATAAAGCATTTGAAGATAAAAGAAGAGAAAGAATCATCCAGTGAGGAGGAGGATGATGATGATGATGAGGAAGAAAGTGAAGGTGAAGTATTGGGTTACTTCACAAGGAAATTCAAAAAGGGGTCTAAGAAGGGAAAAGGACAATTGGCCTTGAGATGTTATCGTTGTGGGAAGACTGGACACTTTGCTTCTAAATGCAAAGTGAAGCTTGATGATGAAGATGAGGATGATGATGATGAGTCGAATTCAAGATGGAAAAGGTCATCATTCAAATCAAAGAAGTCCAGTAAAAGGACTGTCAACCCACAAAGGAAAAAGAGAGACTCATTTAAGAGTTATGTGAGTCAGATAAAAGAAGCTGATGAGGAGGAAGATGAAAAATCATCAGATGAGCATGCCTTTATGGCATCAGCTAAAGGTGGTAGTTCAACCTCTGAAGAGGAAGAGGAAAGTGATGAAGAAGAGCTAGATCTTGAAGCCGAGCTGCAAGTAGCTTCAAAGGAGATAGTCAGAAGGGGCAAAACCATAAGAAGGTTGGAGGCCCATATAAAACAAGTTGAAGCTAAGTTTAAGGAAGTTGAAAGTCAAAAGGATGAAATAAGGGCTGAATATATTGACTTGAAGAGAAGATTTGAAAAACAAATCAAGATATGTGAAGACTTTACAATGGAGCTTGGTTCAAGGGCTTCAAAAATTGAAGGAATGGAGAAAGAGTTGCTGAGACTCCAGCAATGACTCAAAAGTAGTGAAGAGAATTTGCAGAAGCTTGAAATGATAGGAGAAAAAAGTTCTGCAAAAGGAAAGAAGAATGTAGAGAAAGTGCAGCAATCTAAGGTTGCATTGGCTAAAGAAAATAAGAATGTGCCACAGAACTTGAAAGAGAAGGTTGTGACTCAGGAGAAGATAGTGAAGAATAAAGAAGATCTGAAGAAGCAACCTAGTGTGACAAACAAAAATGGAGAAAAGAAAGTCATCCAACAGAAGGCTACGGCTGAACAAAAGAAGGAGAAGAAGGTGACTGAAATGAAACTCACACAAGCAAAGAAGCCAGCTACTTTGCCTGCACAGCAAGTGATGAATAGAAGAAGACAAGCTGTGATCAGACCCAAGAAGAGGCAGTTTCAAGGTCATTGCCTTTATTATGGAGTTTGGGGTCATAAGGCAATTAACTGCTGGTGGAGAAAGCCAGTATATGTCTCTAACTTGAGAAGATCCGATGCTGCATACAGAAGGAGACAGTACAAAATTCAGAAGAGAACACCTGTTGTGAGTTTTTGCACATACTGTAAAAGGCGAAGACACACTAACGAGGATTGTTGGTGGAAGCCCAAACCAGTAGTTTCAAAGAACAAGTTTGCTATATTGGCAGACTTGAAACAGTGTGAAAGGTGTGGGCAGGATGGCCATAATGCCAAGAGATGCATGACACTTCTCCCTGAGCAAGAGAAGACGCTTAATGGCACAATGAAAACAAACGGTGCAGTTAAAGCTAAGCAAAAGGAGAAAGCTATCTTCCAGCTAGTTCAAAAGAAGGAATATAGAGCAAAAAGGGAGGTGGCTAATATAGCTGAAATTGCACTCAAAGCTGACTACAAGGATAAGCAGTGAATGCTTGACAGTGGATGCACTTCACACATGACGGGAGACAAGAGTAAATTGTTAAAGCTAAACAAGTCAAGAGAAGGTAGAGTTAAGTTTGGCAATGATGATTCACTCAACATCAGTGGTCAGGGGTCAGTAAACATTGGAAGAGGAAAGCTGAAAGATGTTTTGCATGTTGAAGGACTTAGATATAATCTAGCATCTGTCAGCAAACTATGCAATGAAGACCATAAGGTAATATTCACAAAAACAGGTTGTCAGGTAAAGAGTAAAGAAGGCAATACTGTTGCAGCTGGGAAGAGAACAGCTGGAAATTTGTATGTGATTGATGAAGGAAGAGATCCTCTTGCAACTAAGATTGTGCAAGAAAGAAAGCCAAAGAAAGTGTGGACTAGTGCTCATCAAGAAAATCAGATCACAGGTGACCCATCAGCAGGAGTTACAATAAGAAGAAGAATTGTGGGAGCTACTGCTTTACTCTCACAAGTTGAACATATATCTGTTGAAAAGGCTACACAAGATCTAACTAAATCTCTGTCCACAAAGCTATTTGAAAAGCACAGAATGAGTCTGTCTGTGCGAATGCCTCCTCAAGCCTGAAAATCAGGTGAATCCTCCATCTCTACTTTGCGAGTTTTTCAAATTTGTAATTGGTTGGCAAAGGGGGAGAGAAGCAACAGTGCAGGGGGAGCTGTTAAGAAAGAGGGAGTGCATATTTAGGGGGAGTTGAAACTGCTACATAGTGGCTTTTGTTATGAGTGTTGCCAACAATTACAAAAGGGGAGATTGTTGTTCCCACAGCCTTGTATGGGTTGTAATTGTTGTCAATTAGGTTTAAGTGTGCAAGAAAGTAAAGCCACATGGAAGGGTAAGAAAGTAAATTCACCACGTAAGTCCTATTAGGGTTTCATGGAGTAGAGTATATAATGGTCTTAGAAGATAAAGAACAAGGTGTCAGCAATATTGAGCATTCAGAAAAACCTAGACAACTGACCAACCAAAGAGAACACCAAAAGAACACCACCGGCGAGGACGAAAAGAGTAAACAGTGCAGCCGACAGACGAATCGAGTGAACAGGAACCATCGTGAACAGTACCGCCGTGAACAGTTGCGTCGAGAGAGAGAAAACGTTGTTGATCGGCGAGGGAATGACGCAGCAAGAGAGAGAAACGAGACCAGATCGGGAACGGAGACCAAGTCCGAGCTGGAACGGGTGAGACGAGACTAGATCAGTAACGGGTGAGAGAGATCCGGCGGCTAGATGTTGGAAGAGAGAGAAACAGACGGTCGAAAAATCGAGCAAACCGGCGAACCAAGAGAGAGAAAACGCAGCCGACGGACGAAGAGAGAGAAAACACAGAACGGAGAAGGAGAGAAACCCGTAAGGAACGACACACCACCGATACACCAGTGGTCGGCGAGGAGATGACACGGTTGGACGGGGTGGACGGCAAAGACCTATACGGCCAAATCGGAAAGAGAGAGAAACCCGACGGCCAAATCAGAGCAGACCGGCGGGAAGAGAGAGAAGCCCGACGGTGAACGGAAAAGTGAAATCCGGTGAAGAGAGAGAAATCCGACGGTAGGAGAGAGAAATCCGGCTGGACAGCAGGAGAGAGAGAAACGGACAGGCGAGCCGTGAAATAGTGAGATCGTGAGACAAGGAGACGGGTGAGACCATAAGACGGTGAAAGCAGAAGTTGTGTGAAACAACATAGAAATTTGGCGAAGCATTAAACTCAACGTATTTCCAGACTTCTTCAAGAGAGGTTAGAAAGCGTTGCGGTGAACTTCTAAGCGGCAGTGGAGCAGCCTTTCAATTCAACAGAGGCGAGACAAGTTAAAAGAAGGGTAGATACAGTAAGTGACACTCTTTGTATTGTACTTGCTTAGTAATTGCAGTATTGAAAGGAGTAGAGAATTAAAGACATCCATTGTAACCTGTATTCACAAGTATAGTGGATAGTCTCGATAGAGAGAAAGTCCCTACTACCGTGGATGTACGTGTCACGTTGACGGAACTACGTAAATCTCGTGTGTCCTTAATTTGCTTTACATTCTGTGCTTTGAATTGAGTTGTGAATGCAGCTAAAGTATCAGCCAACCCATAACCTAACGAAGACCTAAACAAGAACATCTGTATTATCTATTAGGCAAGGTGTTTGAAAGGTGATTTTGGGGACTATTGTGATTAGTAAGTAGCAATAGATCTACTTCAGTCGAGTCTGAGAAAGAGTTTGCTTTTAAGAAAGGGTTGAAGTTGTTCACTTACCTGCAAATTGTGAATTGTGATGATACTGATTCACCCCCCCTCTCAGTATCACAAACTAGTAGATCCTAGGGAGAAGTCGGGAACTTCAATAAACTTTTTTATTTCTTCTTGTAATACTAAGTTGTTGGATACAAATGAATATAAATGAATGGGTGACGCTTTTTTGCTTAGTATTGATAAAGATGCCATAATTGAGGAGAGTTTGGCAATAATGCCATTAGAAATGGCATATAATTTAAAGATATGTAAACAATTCTAAAAATGAAGAAACAAGTGTTGAGACTGACCATGGTGATTATGCCAATTTATTATTTAGATCATTGTTTAATTTATTCTTTTTCTCATTTGGTCAAAATATCATTAAAGGAAAGATTAGGGTTTTCCATACATATTAAGTTTAATTTTTTTTACTTGGTTAAAATACTTACCTTATAGATTAATCGTATTTCATTATTGATTGGACTTAATTAAAAGGAATTAAAACATTTATGACTAAATTGAAATTAAGAAAATGTTTAAAACAACATTAAAAAAATTTAAAAGTTTAAAACCAAAAATATCATTATCTTTAATACCATAAGAAAAAAGGCTTTACATAAATTAATGATTAGACATCATATATCAAAGAAAGCACAGAAACTATTAACCGTTTGGGCTTATATGATTCGGTTGCTAAGCTAATTATGACTTAATGGATACATAGTTTTTTGTTTTAATGGTCTAGGGTGCTTTCCCTTACACTATTTTTGTGCTTCATGTTATCTTACTTTGAACAACATTTTTTGATCCACTCTTTCTACTTGAATGATATAATTTGCCTACCCTAAGTTTCAAAAACATGTTTCCATAGTTTTGGTTAGTAACTTCTCTATATCTTGTCATGTTTAAGAAGAGTTTGTCATCTCACTAAGAATTGGTCAACCTATATGCTTTTATAGCTTATATTCTTTTATTGTTAAGGAGTTTTTACCACCAATTGTCTTAAATATCACTTCACTTGGCTGCTCACTTGGCCATTAAACATATGCCTCACGTTTTTAAGGAGTATAACTCATGTTCTCTTTATTTTTGTTGTGCTTGATGTATTTAATGACTTGGTTTACACCTTAATTCTTTTTCCTTGTTCAGCTTACTTCCTTACTACACACCTATCTCTTATGTGCATGTTATTTAGCATGTCATTGCCTTGGACTCATTCTATATGCTAATGTTTTATTAGTGCCATAATCAATCCTTAAATACTTATTAACCAATTTGTAACATGCCTTCATAACTTCATATTGGATCATGTTTATACATTGATATTGGCTAACTTTCATGTGAGATATGCATTACTACTTAAAAAGCATTGAGGAATTATTTGGTAGGAGAAAATGTTGTTATGTTTAAGCTATTGCTATACTATCTAATGCACATTGTTGCAACACTGTTGTAACACCAATTGACGTTACCATACAACACTATGCTTTATCCCTTAACTTTTTGCCTACTTGACACCAACACCATAGCCCAATATATAGCTTCATTTAGCTTGCTACTTTGCATATTTACTCCATATTCACCTTACTTCCTTGATATGCCCAAACCCCTCCAAACTCTATGCTAAGCCTTGTTATAATGTATCACTAAATACTTGCAATTTCATGCTAAAGAAACTTAAGAGGCTAATAAACCACCTTCACTTATTGAAGCTAACATCCTTATTAGTAAGGGGACCTAGCCTTTTTGCTTAGGCATCTCTAACTCACCACTAACCTCACATCTTACAGCAAAATTATACAAAATTGGTTATTGCTACTTATAAGCAACATTACCTAAATCATCAACATTTGCAAGGTTAAAACCATACATTGAAGAAATCCTATAATGTGTGTTACCTTCCTTCTTACTTTATCATGCCTTGTTCTAAATGTTTTAAGTCCTATCAAATAATACTCACAATGAAGATTTTCCTTACTTATCATTACAATATTATTATTAAGTGTCATTATTGCTATTTAGGGTATGATTACCCTTAAAGTCACCAAGTACTTCATAACTCTTTTTTACCCCTGTTACAGCTATAAGGTAGATAACATAATACAAAATTTCCCACTTTTGTTGGTAAAAGAATGCTTTTCATTAGCAACAAAGCATTATTAATTATATCTTATGATTATTAAGCCACTCAAATTAGGAATTAATGCAATTTTCACTTGCATGAATAAATTTAATCTTAGGATCAAATTAAAATTGTCCAATAAATATTATAGAGAAATCAAATTTATTAATCTATTAACCAAAAGTTACCTTAACTCTTTTTTTTGTGCTAAGAACATCATATGCTAATGAATTTATTGCCTTCACATGACTGCCACTCTTACTCATATTTAAGTTAAGTGAACCTATCACCCACTTATTTATGAATTGTAAGTTACACCATAACTTAGCAATATCAATAGCATATACTCACCTAACTTGATTTTAACATAAATCAGGTTAAGTTATAAGACACATTCTAGCTAAATGACATTGATTAGTTATATAAGATTGATTTAAAAGAAGTTGCCATCATTTGAACCAACATCACTTCTATGCTCTTTAACTACCAAGGCATTTAATTTATCCTTTTTTTTTTTTACACTTCTTTATCTTTTGTATACCATTACAAATAAAACAACTAGGATTTGATTTAGTTTTACCTTAATTTATAATAATAGCTTTGCCTTTGCCCTTATTGTCTTTCTCATACTCATATTCTTAAGAGTCCCCTTAATTTTTCTTGCCCTTGTTTTGAGGTTGTTTTCCATGGTTAAAAGAATAAAAGTTGTTCATTTGAAAATTAACTAAGCCATCAACTGTAGTCATTGTAGAGGAAAAGTCATTCACACCTTGCCTTCTTAGCTCGATTTGCATTTAAAATTAAAGTTCCAACATAAAATTAAAGAGTCTATCCTCATATGATATATTATGAATGCCAAACATCAAGGAACTAAACTCCTTGATGTATTTGCCTATTATGCCATTATACTTCAATCACTTTAATAACTTTTTGGTAATTTTTGATGTATTACAACATAGGAATTAAACTTTTGGCTTTTTTTTCAACATATCTTAAGTCTTTATCCTCAGTTTTTCAATGCTAACATCATTGTCAAGCCTTATCTACCACCAAAACTTTGCATTCTTAGCCAAATACATGCAAATTAGCATCACCTTCTTTACATCCAACATATGGGCCATTTTACAATATTATTTTATATTTCATAAAAGTTACTTAGTTGCTTTATCATCACACTTTGCCTCGAAGGCCTTAGGTTTAAACATTTTTATCTTTCATAAGGCTTATACCATTACACTTGGTTAGCTACTTATTTTTTTTCTTGAGAATAACAATCTTAACTCATAATTCATTAAGATAAAAGGATACATTCAAAGTTATACCCTTATATTGTTATTACAAGTTGAGAATTTCTTGATCATGACTTGCTAAACTCCTATATAGGTAGAAGTTTTCAAACTTAGGGATGCCACCAATCAACTTTTCAATCCTTGTCACACACTCATGCACCATATTAAAACTTGATCCATTAACCATTGATCAAACCTTAGTACTTTGATATCAATTGTCATAGAGATAAGTTTAGGCGTTAAATTTTTTTGCCCATTATAGCATTTACAAACCATTTAGTCTTTGCCAAACTAACATATAAGTACATATATTAGCAAATCTTTTATACTTAAATACTCACAATTGCATAATTATAGAGATATATAGCATATATAAGAGCCTTTCCCAACCTTTTATTACTTTTCTTACAAAAGTATATAAAGAAAATATAATGTTAAGCTCTTTCCTACAAGTGTTTAACCTTATGCTTTTTTCATCTATGAGTCCTTAGTTGTCCGTATCTATTTCTATAATTTGTAATTGATGCCCTAACTACTTAAATTTGCATGACTTGATTGCTAAGCAAATTATGCATTAATGAATACATGGTTTTATGGCTTAGTCATCTAAGTAAATGCACTTACTTGCACTATTTTCATACTTGATATTAGTATGCCTTAAACATCACTCTTTGATCCACTTTCTCCTACTTGGATGGCATATACTCTAATTTCCCAACAAGTGTTCTTATATTTTCAAGCAACAACTCCTCTATTTTTTGCTATATTTAAAGAAAGTTTGTCATTTTACTAAGAATTTGTTAACCAAACTGCTTTAGTAATCCATATTCCTTATATTATCAAGGAGCTTCTACTGCTAATTGCTTTAAACACCACTTCACTTGGCTATTTGCTTGGCCACTAACATATAGCTTATGTTTTCAGGTAACATAACTTTATTTTTGTGGTGCTCGATATACATGTTGACTAGGTATGCACTCTAAGCTTTTTTCCTTATTTAGCTTAATGTCATACTGCAAACTCAATTCTTGTATGCATATTACCCAGCATATTATTAGCCTAGACCTTGACTTATGCATTAATGTCTTGTTGATGCCATAATTAATCTTTGGACACTTGTTAGCCAATTTGCAATATGTCTTTATAACATCAACTTAGGCCCTTACCCATGCAGTGGCATTAGCTAATTTTCATATGAGACATGTATATCCTCTAAAAAAGTATTAAGGAATTCAATTGTTTGGTAGGAGGAAACACTACTATGTTTAAGTTATTAGCATGTTATTTAACGTCTATACTACCATAACACTACCATAATGCCAATGCATGTTACTATGCAATATCCATGCTCTAACCTTTAACTCTTTACTCACTTGACACCAACATAATAGTCGAACACCTAGTCTCTTTTGGCTTGTTACCATGCACATTAAGTCCATATTAATATTGCTTCTTTGACTTGCCTAACTCATCTTAAACTTAATGTCAAACCTTAATGCAAAGTGCTAACAAATGCTTGCAATTTCATGCTAAAAGACTTAAGAGACTAAGGTTAGGAATCCTTTAATTACAACTTTATAAGTTCCTCTCATTAAGATAATCCTTTGATATTCCCAAAATAATAATTCAATTATTTTACTTAAGTAATTATTAGTTATAACTTAATTATCACTTTAAATAAATATATGGTACGCTTATCATATAAGCCACACAAAAATAATTTAACAAAGTCTTTATTATGTCACTTTTAATCTTTACTAACTTAGATATTATAATACTAATGTTAGGTTTTTGCTTAACACATGGACCTTTGCTTTTCTTACAAGTATTTAACTCATAACCAAAAGAACACTTCACTATATTACATTATGTTTTAGTTTTTGAAATCATCCCCTTTGGTTTTCTTTAATCCAATCTTGTTAGAGTACAAGCACTTTTATTTGACCTTACTCAGGAGGCTAGCTGCTTCAAAACAATACATATTGATAAAAGGTTATGGTAAAAGCTATAAGTTATAACAAATAAAGAATAAGAGAATACTTTTTATATGTATTCAACTATAAGAGATTACACCTATTTACATAAAGAGAGATGTAAAAAATAGATAAAAAAGTATTAAAAAAGACTAATGAGATATTCACTAAATCATATCAAGAGAGATTTATGCATATTTTGAATATGATTGGAATATATTTGTATAATGAATTTGGACTTTATACAGGATTGTATAATAGAATCAAATAATATAATATTGAAATCTATGAAATTCTAACATATTCTAATAAAAATCTATAAGATTTTAACACTTTTCCTTAAACTTAAGATGGTAATACACTCAACTTAAGTTTGGAAATCATATAAAAAAACCATTAAGTGGATGGCCTTTTGTGAAGATATCAGTAATCTGATTAGTAAAAGTAACAAAAATAAGCAAATAGTATTCTATACAATTTGGTAATGAACAAATGATAATCATTCTTAATTAACTTAGTTTACCTATAAAAGACATCATTATAAATAATCTCAATGACATTATAATTATCACAATAAATAGGTGTAGCAGAAGAGTGTGTATTACTTATGTTCTTAAGAGTCATAACAATTTGGACATAGTGTTTATGAGAGTTTAATGTTCTAATTTAGTACTAGATTAAGTAATAATTGTTTGCCTTTTGTTATGTAAAGAAATAAGTGAATTGTCTAAGAAGAAATAATATCATGTTATAAAACATCCATTTGTAGTCTCCCTTCTCCAATTAACATCCAAATAGGTTTGTAACTCAAGTGATGATTGAGTAGAGAAATATCTTTTATAAAATATAGCTTCTTTGATATGGTGAAGAATATGAAGAACAGTAATAAAATGAGTAGATCGAAGTGTTGACATGAACTAACTAACCACATATATAACATAAATAATGTTTTGTTGAATAACAATAAGATATATTATACTCCTAACTAGTTGTTGATAAAAAGTATGATCTTTTAATAATGTGTCATTAATAAGAGAAACTTTAATATTGTACTTAATAGGAATTTTAAAATTTTTATTATCACTGATCCATGCTTGAATAGGTAAATTTGATGCATATTTGGCTTGAGACAAATAATATGTGATAATATAAAAAAAAAAAACTACCAATCCTAAAAAATAATTAAGCCAAAATATTTTATCTCAAGCTATTAATTGAGATACTTTTTAAGATTATTAATGCCTTGTAAATTATCTCATATAGTAATCATATCATTGATATAAAGTAAAAGCAAAATAATTCCTATAGTACTTTTATGAACTAATAAGATAATATCATATGGACTTAAAGAAAAACCAAACTAGTACAAGGTAAATAAAGTCGTTTCTTATTTACATATCAAATTCGTATTCCCTTTTCTCTTTTTAATAAAAAAGTCTCTAATCTTTTTTGGCTATACTTTCCTTTCGGCCTTTAGTCAGACTATGATAAATAAGGAGAAATCTAATAAAATAATGAAACAGAGGTTGTACCTCTTTTCAACCACTCTTGTCTTGGAACATGCTTAGCCAACCATCCTATCCTTGTGGTAAAAGCCTTACAAGTCACTTGAAAGTTGACTATTGACAGTGTATCTAGTTGTAGGGTACATGTAGACCTTTTTAGTGAGATTACTGTTAAGAAATGTATTCTTAACATCCATATAAAAGAACTTTTAGTGCTATAACAACTGCCAATAGATTCCTAATTTAGATGATACGAGCCATAAGAGCAAAAAGTCTTTTCATATTCAATCTCATACTTTTAAGTAAAGCCTTTGGCTACCAATTGAGCATTATACTACTTAACAAATTCATCTAATCTTATCTTAATCTTGTAAACTCACTTGTAACTAATGATAGATTTACCAAAAGGTAACTCAACCAAATCTTAAGTATAAGTTTTTAATAAGACCTATAATTCTTCTACCATTGTTCATTTTTAAAGAGGGTTAATATTAGCTTTTTAATAAATTTAAGGTTTATATAAGAAAGAAATGGTTAAGTAAACAACAAAATCTTAAAAGTAAAAGGGTAGTTTACTTACTTAAAAAGAACAACACACAGGTAAAGGCTTAGAGGAAGACTTAAAAAGAGATATTGGATCTATATATAAGGAAGATGCTTTAAGATTAACTAGTGGTATTCCTATTGAACTTATATCTAAGCTAAAAGGAAAAAGATTTATGAAAGGAGATTGAAATAAAACTTTAGAATTCATAATGTCTAACATTAATTCAACAAAAGAATTAGTGAAAAAAATTGTGAGGAAACATTCAACTTAAAAGAGGAAAGAAAAGAAAACATCCTATATTCCTAAAAAATAACATAATAAGAAACTCAAAGATATTTAGATATGGGATCTCAATACCAATAACCTTTGTGTTTAATTCTATAACCAAGAAAGCAACACAAAAGTGCATAACGATCTTACTTGGTTTATTTATTAGACTACAAAAGAACAAAGCAAGTATAATTAAAAACTTGAAAAGATTGATATGTAAGTGGTGTACTATAAAATTACTTAAAATGAAATATATTTTTGATGAGTTAGGATGAAATGTGTTGATAGTGTATATAACAATAAAAGTAAATTTAACCCAAAAATACTTAAGGTAAGAGGCAAAAATAAAAGGGGCTTGAAGAATATAACGATGTTTTTGTCCAACCTACCCATTTTATTGTGAAGTATTAGAATATAAATGTTAAACAATAATACTAATTTAAGAAAGAAGTATAAATTTCAAATCTTTGTATTTCATTGCATTGTTAGTATAAAATAATTTTATCTTTTAAGAAAACTAAGTTTCAATCATAAGAACAAATTAAGAATAAATACTAAATAACTTAAAATAATTCTACATAAGATTAAACCATGTATAATATAAGTAATCATCTATAAACATCATAAAGTATCATGATCCACCTATAGTATTAATATGAGAGGATCCCCAAATGTTAGAATAAACCAATTCAAAGGATGTAGAGAAAATAAAATCACTCTTATTAAAAAGTAAAGTATAATGTTTAGCAAGTCAACATGGAATAAAATCAATCTCAACATCTTTAACAGAACCTAAAAGAACACTAGAAATTAAAGGACTTAATTTAAGGGTGAGAAACATGGCTAAAACAAAAATGCTAAAGTGCAAATAAAACTAACACAATATAATGAGTAGGTGACCGATTATGAAGTTTTAAGAAGATAAGTATGAACAAGCATCTAACTTTATGGTTGATCTTAAGTATCTAGCCTATTTGTGGATCTGGTACATGACAACCAATAAAAAAGAAGTATAAGTTAAGACTAGGATCACATAATTAACTTATAAAAATAAGATTTCAAGTAAGATTGACAATTAAAAAGGTATCAGATATGGTCCAATTAAAAGTAGAAATATAACTAATATAATTAACATACATTTAAGGATTATTAACAGTATAAATAACTGATACATAAGGAATCATATGTTTTGATAGAAAGAGTGTGTAATCATTAGTCATATGATTACAACATCTAGAGTCCAAGAACTAGGATTTAGATTTACTTAGAACAACTAACAAGGTAAAAGATGAAGTATTAAATTTAATTAAGATTTCCTTGAGAGTGTTAAAGTTAATTTGACTTGGACAAACCTTTAGATTAGTGGATGAACCATTAATGTTAGTAGTGATAACAATAGCCTTATGAAACTTAACTTTGAAATTCATTTGTTGATTGAAACTAGATAAAATGGTTAGATAGGCTAGGTTGTTACTGAGCTTGTTATTTATAATATTTTGAGATAAAATGGTCTAATTTGTGACAGTATTAATGATTGAACTTGTGTTGTAAATGAGGAGGAGAAAGTTCATTATATAAATATATTTTATTCATATCAAAGACATATATGAATCCTTCTTGATATGATTTGAAAATATTCATACAATAAACATAAACTCTATACATAATTGTATATCAGAATCAAATAATAAAATATTAAAATTTATAAAATTTAATATATTATAACAAAAAGTTATATGATTTTAACGCATCAAATCATAGCGCAATTTTGATGGTAAAACACAGATGATGCGAATAAAATTATTACTAGCATTGGGCCCAATGAAAGAAACTATTGACGTTAAGGAGAGAATTCCACACAAGTAATCCACACTGTGTTAGACAGTACCTCCAAATATAATTTTATCTCGAAGGGGCATCAAAGATTAGGATTATGGGGGATGTTAGTGGACGTGCCCTTTATGCTTTTCTTGCCCAAGTCCTCTTTCGACAGTCGTCGTCTTTTGAGAAATCAAATGGGATTGGCATAGACTGAATTGTTGAACGGATGTTATCTGCCCCACGATTGACCAATAAAGCTTACCTTGTCAACGTCAAACAAAGGAGAGAGCGAGGAACAGAGAGAGTCAATTAAGCGGAAAATGCTAACACGCTAATCTGCAAATTCCGCAATTGACACAAAGCTAACGCACCCACCATGACGTAGCAGAGAAACAAGCCTGTTATATCCATCTTGAATGTTTGAGACTTAAACAGAAGAAAGGCAATTCCATCTTCGTATTGGGTTGTTGAATAGTGCTTAAAGAAACATAAGTGGCATAATAGTTCCATGTGGTAATGGCCATAAGCTTGCCAATCCAAATTAACTCCAAGATTACAATCCAAAAGACTTATGATGACGTTGAAAATTAGAGAAACAAATTGACAATATAGATGCCACCTCGCTTATTTATACAGTGTCTTTTGAATCCTAGAGATTCAAAATCAAAATCCTCCTATGTGTGAAAGTGATAGGGACTAAATAATCGAGGAGTACATGGACAAGCGAGAAAAAAATAAATAGTTATTTATATAGTTTCAATTAGGTTAAAGTGTAAGATATTCTGAATTTCTCTCGCTAAAAAATTTTAGAATATATATATAATTCATAAAATTTAACTGAAATTATGAAAAAGATCTTTTCACCAAAAAATTCAAAAATATATATATAAAATAACACTTATTTTATATATAAAAAATATTATATATATATATATAATATTTTGTATAACATATAAAAAAATTGTAGCAAAATAATAAATGGTAATATAAATCTCTCTTTTGTTATATAAAATATTCTATATACAATATAAAATTGTTGTATATCTAAATTCTTTTTGTATTTTGTATAGAATGTTATCAATATAAAATATAATATTATGGACACATAATATAAAATCATTTCACCTCAATTTCTGTATATAAAAGTTTGCCTCTAATGCAATTGTTTTCCCAAGGAGAGAGAGAGAAAGAGAAAAAAAAAAAAGGATTGGCACTCATTTTAACTTGAAAAGTTCATAAAACTTCTCGATATCCTTTTGTTGCCAAATTATTATCAGATCGCATTGACATTATCACCCGACAAAATAAAATAGAAAAGAAAATATCATTTATCTAACCCTGCAAAAAATAATCAATGCATATCAATTGATATCATAAATTCTACCACGCAACACCTGCCAACAGATAAAGGACATCATCCATCCAGTGATTAGAATGAGATGAAATATCCCTTCTTCTTCTTCTTTTTTTAATAATAAATAAAAAGAAAAATTTATTATACAAATAAATATTTAATTTTATGGATTATAATAAATTTAATTTAACGTTTAAAATATAAAAATTTTATTATTATAACATATTTTTTATAACAAATCGGTTAAGCTGTCAAAACATCTTAATGATGATATTAACAAAATTTATGTTATCTTGACATGCCAAATAAGTAAACAAAAAATATTAATAAATTTTAAGATTTTAACAATAAGATAAACTTATTAAAAAAGAAATTGGGTGCAAATACTGGAAGCAAATTAGGTTTTAAAAATAATAATAATAATAATAATAATAATTGTCAGGAATAGCCTGAAACCATGCGAACCTTAGCTTAACCCGATAGGCAACAAGTGGGAATGGATCGTGTGGATGAAATGCTAGAAATAGCCTTTAATGGCTCCACAAAACAAAGCCGTAATCGACAATGGCGAACTTGACCAAAATTTAATTCTAATTCGATGGTGTGGTAACTTTACCTGAAAATATTCATTTTTACACATTATACAAAATAAATATATATTACATTTAATTTATATAGATTTTTTTATTATATATAATTAGTTTATATTAATTTTATATTTTTATTTATATAATTATCTAATAACATTTAATAAATAAAGATTATATACATAAAATATATATATAAATACATATATAACTAATAATATAAATATATACGATATGTAGCATAGAAATTAATTAACAAAAATTAATTTTTAAATAATAACATGTTAATTTATATACGTGATTTGAACATTAATAAATTTAAGTTGAAAATCAATTTAGACTCGTAATAAGCTTAAAAATAATCTAACTTAAAATGATATAAATCTAAAATAATCTCATGATTCTCAATTTTTTTTTTTTATTTTTTAGATTGGTCAATTTAACACCTTGCCCCCCCCCCCCCATTCCCATGATTTGTAATAACAACTCCTGGGCTTAGCTTATGCTGCCTCTGCGCCACGCCAGCCGCATCTCTGTGTCATCGCCACCTAGAGTAGTGCGAAGTGAAAAAGCCACAGCTGAAATCTACAAAAAAAAAAAGAAAAAGAAAAAAAAAAGAAAAAGTAAACAAAAAGAAAAGAAAAGGCGAAAAAGGAATTTGGAAAATAGGGAGGGAGGAGAGAGAGAGAGAGAGAGAGAGAGAGAGAGAGAGAGAAACACTGAGGTAAGCAAGCATATATGCTTTTTGGGACAGTCGAATAATTTGCCTTCCTTTCATTACAATCTCCCAGCTCTCTCTGGTTCTCTCTGTCTGGGGCTCGGCTATTGTCCAAAAAAGAACAAAAAAAATAAAATTAAAAAAAAAAACGAGAAGGGAAGAAAAGTATAGGTCTCTGGATTGTGATTACTTTGAATTTAAGCTTTGTTCTATTGCTTGATCAGACAAATCAGTGTTTCTTCTGAGGGGTTAGTTTCTCTTCTGTTTTTTTTTTTTTTTGTGTTGTGATCTCGACTGATCAAAAAGCTTGCTATTGCTGTTTCGATCTTTTTTACGTTTATGAAATTTATATTGGATTATTTGTTCGGCGATGGTTTTATTGCGTTATTTAGTGTGTTCTAGTGATTTTCTTTTATTTTAGTAATGGTTTCTGGAAATGAGTTTCCATTGTTGGTTCTATCTATCACGGCTGCTGTTCAGGCTCAAGTTTTGCTTTTGTTTTTTGGGTGTCTTTTTTCCTTTCTCTTTTCCCTTTAAATAAATGACTCTGTGTGTTTAGCTTACTCGATCTTTTAATCTATTTTGGGTTATGGTTGATTATTTATTGGTGGGTCTGATGAGAATCTCGATTTGGGGTTAGATTCTGTGCTGCAAGGGTCTTCTGGAGACTTGAAGGGAGTATTGTTGTAATGGGGAAGGGTTCAAAAGTGACCTGTAAGTCAGCATCCCACAAGCTGTTCAAGGACAAGGCCAAGAACCGGGTTGATGATCTGCAAGGAATGTTCATGAATCTGCAGTTTGCACGTAAAGAGAGCCGCACCATTGATGTTTCTGTCCTTGAGGAGCAAGTTCATCAGATGCTTCGTGAATGGAAAGCCGAGCTCAATGAACCCTCTCCAGCATCTTCTTTGCAGCAAGTTAATATTTACTACATTTTTGGTGCATGTACAACTTTGCGATGTTTATTTATATAAAGATTTCTACTTATATGAATCTCTTGTAGTGAGAATGTGTTATTTTGATGCCTGGTGTTTAAAATGAAGAGTTATGGTTCTTAATTGCAATCTTTATGGATAATAGGGTGGAAGTCTTGGATCGTTCTCAACAGACATATGCAGGCTTTTGCAGCTATGTGATGAGGAGGACGATGCCACTAGTGCATTAGCCATACCGAAGCTTGAGCCCAATGTTCAAGACTTTCAAGTTGGAGAAAACTTGGTATTTCAAGAGGTTTGATTCTTAGTTTTGTCCCACTGTGACTTTCTTTTGGGTTGGTTAAGGATAGTTTGGAGTTCTTGCTTTTGATTCTTGTTAGTTTTGATGTGTTAATTTGACCAAGTTTGCATTTGGTAAAGAAGGCTCCTTTTTGTTCCTCCTTTTTTTTTTCTTTTTTGGGTCTTTGACTGCATGGAGATTTCAAGACAAATTGGCATATTATATTTTATTATCTGTTTCATGTCCACAATCCCACATCATGGAAAACATTTGTAGGACACTTGAAAATTGTGATTAAAAAGAAAAAGAAAAAAAAAAGCATATGAGCTATTAGTTCCCTTTCTAACCATATAGTTAACTAATGGTCTCTATGCAATGTTAGTCATGAATACATTTGTTGGCTTCCTTCTGACATGTATTATGCACCTAGTCAATAATGATCTATATCTGTGTGAAATTCTTATAGCTTTAAGGTGGTTGTTTGACTAAGCTGCATTAAATTCTTTTACATTTTGGCTCATGCATGCCTGCTTGAGGAACTGTTAAATCATTTTCTTGGGGCAGGATTTGAACCCTAGATGTATGGACATGTTTAACATCTAAGTTCTGTTACATGTTTATGTTAATTGACATTGCCATGTCATCAACTGAAGAATGACCCTTGTTACTGATACTAGTTTTTATATGTTCCAGGATTCCGGCCTTAATAAAGTGCAACAGGATCATGGCTTCTCATGGGTTGGTCAATGCAAAGACTCCCCTTCTGGAGTCCGCAGCATGGCAGTTAAGAACTTAGATGAGGCTGTTGAGCTGGACTATCAACCGTTTGAGTTGCCTCCAAACTTTGAGCACAATCTTTATGCCAGTCAATGTGGCACATACTTGTGCAGAGAGGATGGCATACCTCAGTTCTCAAGCTATCTGTCCAGTATGTGTCCTCCCCCTTCTGCTTTCCTAGGACCGAAGTGTGCACTTTGGGATTGTCCAAGGCCTGCTCAAGGAGGATTGGATTGGTATCAGGACTATTGCAGTAGCTTTCACCATGACCTTGCACGGAATGAAGGCCCACCAGGGATGGGCCCAGTTCTTCGACCTGGGGGCATTGGCTTGAAGGATGGTCTGCTATTTTCTGCTCTTACTGCAAGGGCACAAGGAAAAGATGTTGGTATACCAGAATGCGAGGGAGCTGCAACTGCAAAGTCTCCGTGGAATGCGCCAGGTGAGTTAATTGGTTTTAGTTTACATCTTTAGTAATTGTTGAAAATTATTTTTCCTTTTACGATGGGGGTAAGGTAACATACACCTGATCATTCTCAAGATTCCATAGTGTGTGGGATGCCTTTTGTTTTTTATTTTTTTTAATGAAATAAAATATATTCTTCAATAATGAATTGCTTCCATTTTACTTTTGGATTGTCAGTTAATTTCATTTGTGGTTGCAGAGCTCTTTGATCTCACGGTACTAGAGGGTGAAACAATTAGGGAATGGCTATTTTTTGATAAGCCTCGTAGAGCATTCGAGAGTGGCAATAGAAAGCAAAGATCACTGCCAGATTATAGTGGACGTGGTTGGCATGAATCAAGGAAGCAAGTAATGAATGAATTTGGGGGACTGAAGAGATCTTATTATATGGATCCACAACCACTGCATAATTTTGAGTGGCATCTTTATGAATATGAGATCAGCAAGTGTGAGGCATGTGCGTTGTATAGATTGGAACTGAAGGCTGTTGATGGGAAAAAGAGTGCCAAGGGAAAAACTTCCAATGAGTCAATTGCTCATCTGCAGAAGCAGATGGGAAGGCTCACAGCTGAATTTCCATCTGACAACAAGCGCTTTGTTAAGGGCATGTCCAAAGTGAATGGCAAATTTGGTGCTGCAAGTCTCTATTCAGGACCTAATCACGCAACACAAACAGATGAATCATTTGACCACGGGCTTGGTACACGGTATGATTATCTCGGTGGGGATTATTACATAACGTAACCAAAGAAAGTGAAAAAACAGTGATCGGGATTGGATGGCCAACTTTTGGTGGTGTAGCGTAGGCATTTCATCCCTGTTGAAGTGGGTCAGTCCTCAGCTTTTCGTCATTGATAACATGAATTCAGTCGTTGTTCTGGTATATGAATTACGCTATACTTCATTTTCAGATGTTATGATGCCTGCTTGCTTCTACGCATGTTGGGGTATATCCGTACTGACAGAAGATAAAAGGAAAATGGCTTTTTTTTTTTCCTCTGTCCATTTTCACAGCTGATGGTAGTAATAATTCTGGAAACCCTTTTGTGTTACCAGACAAGCAAGTGATGGATGCAAACTGTTCTAAAATGTAGTATAACTGAAACTCTCTGCGATTTCAAGTATTTGTACTAAATTGGCTTACTGGTGCTGCCAATGAAAAATGGGAACTGATTATATAACTTTCTTACTGCTAGTTCTGTTTTTAAGCATTCCTTGCTCAGGAATTTGTAAATGGATATCATCAGGAAATATAATAAACATTGCATGTAATTTTCTGTCTCTTATCCTTTGGAATTATTCCCATAATCTAAATTTTCAAGTTTAACTTTGCCATCGAATACTGCTAAAAAAGATTGGAACGGTATCCCATGTCTGAGTGGTAGGCTTCTGAATAAGTCGGTGAATTCTGATGTTTTCTCATCGATGCCCGGTACGCATAGAATTTTGTTAGGACAAAAGAAAATAAATGTAATTGGTCCAGACTTTTGCTTGCTAACTAAGCAGAAGTGCCTTTTTGGGTAATTCTGACAACATTTGGAGTAGTAGGATTGTGCAAAATTTGAGAGATATTATTGCATTACAAAAAGAGAAATTATATTAATAAGAAATAAACTAATGATCCTGTTATCTATGAATTAAATCATTTAATATTTGTAAGAAAAATTAACTAAAATCAATTGCTCTTTTGTTTGGTGGTGTCTAATGTAAACAATTAGCAAGGTTTTAATGCCAAGCTGCCAGGGTCTTGTTTAACTTGTAAATTGAGTTAATTTTCTTCCCCTAGTACAGGAGTTTGGTATGTAAATCTGTTTAAACTGTTTTATTCAAGATAATCCTGAATATGGGGCAGACCAATGACTTGCTCTATCTTGTACCAGCTTTCGTATGTTACTGTAATAAATCAACCAAAACAGAAAAGATTGATATGCACTTTAAAGGAAAAAATATTTACTCTCAAAGTTTGGACAAATGATACTTACACGCAAACTATAACTGAATGTATGCATAAACAGCAAAGCAAAATTGGAGTCAAATTATTAATTTGTGCGTGTGAATATCACTTTCCTAAAGTTTCCCCCACCGGGAATACTCGAGCTAATTGTTTAAATATTGGTCTCACCCACTTTGACTCACCGACCTTGCCTCCATTGCTTTTGTCTCCAATCTCTATTTTTGCCATCTTTTTCCTTAGCCATAAGCCTTTTTCTTGCAGCCCAGCCTTTGTCATTCCTTTTTCACTCTCTCCATTCTCTCTTCAGCCACGTTTTCTTTGCCATGAGGACCGTCTGCCTTCTCATTCATTTTCACCATTGCCAATCCCCTTTTTTCAATTTTCCCTCTGCTGTGTATGTCTTTATCGTGCAACCCTGCCTTTTCATTCTTTTTGACCGTCTTCCCTTACTTTGTCATCTTCCTAATGTTATCATTTTTTTTTTTTTTGAAATTATTATAATATCTTTTAAATATTCCACATAAAAAAATAACTAACATTTAAGATAATAATTAAGTTATTACCATTAATTGTTAATGATAATTAAATGATTATTAATGACAATTAAATCATTTTTAATGAGAATTAAGTTGGATTAATTAAACTTTTTATTTTGGGAACATCAAAAAGGTTTATCTTGATAAGAAAGGGTCACAAAATAGTAATATAATAATTTTTAGTCTAGCATATATCAAGACACTTATGAATCATCCACGTGATGCTTCAACATAAATATAAAAGTAATAGGTTAAAAAAACTATTTTGAATCTTTTTTTGTGGTTGCAAGGAATTATTGATCAACGTAACTAAATGTATTTCTTTGGCTAAATCAATGTATAACTTACAATTATATATATTCTTTCATTTGATATCAAAGTCTAATTTTTCCATTTGTGTTGACTATAGTTAGAGTGTTGTATGTTTCTTAAAGCTTCTCTGATGTGATTTCTTTCTTTGGATGAATGGATGCCATGATATCATCGATCTGGATTTATTTTCATCACGTTACACGCATGTCTTTGTTGTTCATGGCAATACCTTGTCTTTAGCATATTATAAATTAATGCCTAGTATTTAATAAAACATTATCGGCTCCTTTGTGTATGACATTCTTTGATTGAAATCTCATGTTCGTCTTTTATGACACATGCATGCTCTATTTGTGAAATATGAAAAACTCAATATCGAGGTTAACTAGTGGCTGATCTTATACCTATTTATATATATAACTAAGATTGAACAAAAAAACAAAAAACAAAATGTACATGGCCTAAATCCAAGGTCTTGTGGACCTCCCTTTTGTAGTTTGTTAATGTCTACTAATCAAGTTTCATCTGGACTCCATTTGTGTCATGTTATGCATGTATAGACATGACATGTATTTTGTTTGGATAATAAATATTATTGAAGATGACCTTATGCATGATGTGATACATATATATATGCGGTCTAAGAAAAAAGATGAAAGTACTAAGATGGTTCCTTATAAGGTGTGACCAAATTAACGACCAAAGTAACAACTATGTTTATAATGCTAAACAATATTTTGTATGTTGGGTAATTTTTTAGTTTAACATGCGTATACCATATTTTGATTTTATGAATATTATTATAAGAGGTATCATTATGATTTAATTGTGCCCATAATATCTTAAATTATTGAGATATTAGCATTTTGTAAAAAAAAATCATAAAAATATAGTCATTACACTATAAATAACATATAAAAATTATGATTAATTCTATGAAATTAATTATTTAATATAGTAAAAAGTATTTATTTTATTAAATTAATTTAAATAAGATTGTAAATTAGATATTAAAAATTAAAATTGCTTATATAAAGCTATAAGGTGTGAGTCATTGATGGTGTCTTTTTTTGTAGTATAGGTTGTTTTCTATGAATTTTTGTACTTTTTATTCGCACGGGAAATAATTTTATTTATGCTTTAATCCAATTGTATAGTTTCTTTTATTTATCAATATAATTTATCATTCAAGATATATATATTCAATGTATATATGAACCTTTGTCTACATAAAGAGTTGAATTTATATTTTTTGATTATTTAATAGTTTTATAACATCAATATACATGTATTTTTGGTTAACATTGTTATTCGTACTATTTTTTATAATTATCTCACTTGTATTCTATTATTGTCTAGTAACAAATTTGTTAAACAAAAAGAAATAGTTACTTGGAGTTTAAAGTGCATAAAAGTGAATTTGACCTTACATTTGGATCAACCATTTATTTCCACATAATTAAATATACTAATTGAAAGAATTGCTTATAATAAATTGGAGTCATCAATTACTTCAATTTAATGCTTATTAAGACTCATATTAGTAAAAGTATAAGGAGCTCTATTCTTGATAAAGAGAAAACTAAAAATTTCATGAAAATTATTAGAAAACAATTTGTGAGATCTGATAAAGTATCAATTAGTATCTTAATGAAGAAACTTTGATGAAAAAACTTAAACAATTCTAAAAGTGTGTGTATGAGTATATTATGGAAATGAAAGATATTGTTTTTCAATTTAAGTCCTTAAAAATTGACATATTTTAGACCACTTTCTAGTATGCTTCATCCTAAATTCTCTTTCTTTTTTATATATAACATTTAAGTATCTTACAACATATATAAGAAAAAATGATAACAAAAATATATGGTTTTTTTTTTTACAGGAAACATATACACATGAAAAAAATTTGTCTTAAGTTTAAAGACATGACTAAAAAAGTGAGATATTCTTATATTTTTAATATGTCAAAAATCCTTTTAAATTAATATTCCAAGTAATATATGATGGATTGATTTTGGTATTACAATTCATATTACTAATACTATGAAGGTTTTCTAAACCTAAGGAAGCTTAATATCACGAGGTCATTACCTTCTCCCCAAAAGGCAACCTGTTAGGGTGTGCAGTGCTCACGCTTATATATAGCCCAAGATCCTCCTCTTCCTCGACAATGTGAAAATTGAGTAGTGTGCACTTGTTACATTCTCCCACACCGAATTCATTGACGACCTCGTCGATGTTCTTGAACATGCACTGAGTGGATGAAATCGGGGGTTCTCGGTATTCCGCGCCAAGTCAAGGGTCCCACGGTGGACAGGGGTAGTTTTTGATACCACTTGTCACGGGGGCCATTACCCTCTCCCCAAAAGGCTAACCTTTTGGGGTATGCAGTGCTCACGTTTATAAAACCCAAATATCCCCTTCTCCTTTCCAACGTGGGACTCCGTCACATTCTCCCCCATCGAATCCATCGACGTCCTCGTCGTGGACCGAGACCCCTCTGCCTACTCCCCCTACTCTCGAGCTTAGAGCGCTCGACAGCAGACATCGGATTCGAGACAGGCCGGCTCTGATACCACTTGTCACGAGGTCATTACCTTCTCCCCAAAAGGCAACCTGTTGGGATGTGCAGTGCTCACGCTTATATAACCCAAGATCTCCCTCTTCCTTAACAATGTGAGAGTTGGGTAGTGTACACCTGTTACATTAAGGTAAGTAAGCAAGGCATCTATCATGTTAAAGTTATGGGGACTTACTGTTTAATTTAAAATAAAGATTTCTTTTAGATTTTAAAAATACTTTTTATATCCTATTATTTTCAAGAAATTTGGTTTCTTTTTATAAATTAGACATCAGATTATTAGTTTGTCCTTAAGAACTTTAGTTTCAATATTTTATATAATAAAAATATTGTTAATTGTGGTCGTTTGGTTGATGACATATGTAAATTTGATTTAAACCTTATTCAAGAATGTAATGTTACATTGCATGATAATATTGACATGAAAAAATGTATTATTAATAAACAACATTTTTTATTATGATATAAAAAATTAGGTCATATCTTTTTTAAGTAAATAAAGAGTTTAATAGATGATAAAGTTTTAACAATTCTTAACTTTATGGATTTTGATACTTGTGTGGACTATATATAGGATAAGCAAACCAACAAAGACATAAAGGTTGCTAAGAGATGTTTAAAATTTTTTTAAATTGTATATATAAATATTTATCAACTATTTTCTACTTATTATTTTTATGGTTAGAAATACTTTTTTCTCATTTCTTGATAACTATACAACACTTATGTATCTCTACCAATTATTTAATAAAACTAAAGCTTTATATTCTTTTAAAACATATAATTCTAAATTAAAGAAGTAGAAAGATAAAAAGTTCAAAATTATAAGATCTAATAAAAATGGAGAACATTATGACAAGTATATAGAAAATGGTAGATAAAAAATCCGTTTCTTAAATTTCTTAAATAAGAGGATATTATTGGGTAGTATACCACACTAGGTATAGTTCAACAAAATGGTGTAGTTAAAAAAAGGAACTAAAAGTTTATAAGTATAGTAAGAAACATGATCAATAATTCTAGTTTCCCATTAAGTTTATGGAGTGAAATCTTGAAAACTAAAGTCTATATCTTAAATACAATTTCCTCAGAGGATATTCCTTATACTCTTTTTTAAGTTATGAAATAGATAAAAAAAAAAGGTTTAAAACACATGGATATACAAGGTTATTCTACTAAAGAAAGTATTTCTAATTTTTAATTAAAAAAATTAGATCTAAGTACAAGTAATGATTATTTCATTAACTACGTAGTAAATTATGAGGGTATAGATTTTATTATTTTTAAAATACATTTAAAATTGTTATAAGTAGGGATGCAAATTTTTTTTTAAGAATTTTAAATTTAGTAAGAGCATGTTTCCTCATAAACCTCAATTTAAGGATAGTAAAGATTCAATTAAATATCCCATAAATTTTAAAAATTTGGTTGTTCACAAAAATTTACATAATAATAATAATAAAGAACAATTAATTTAAAATCAAATGTCCTATATTGTACAAGAAAATGTAGAAACTGTGGATTGTGAACCACAAAATGAAGAGTTTAAGAGATCTTTAAAAATATCAAAATCTATAATTCTTAATGATTATGTCATATACCTTCAAGACATTGATATAATTTTCAAAAATGATCCTAGCACATTTTCACAAACCATGGAATGTGAAAAATCTTAATTATGGTATAATGTCGTGAAGAAAGAGATGGAACCTATGATAAATAATTAAGTTCGAAACCTAGTTAAATTACTAAAAGGAGTTGTGGCTATTGGCTACAAATTGGATTATGAAACTAAAAAAAGCTCATCTAGTAATCTTGGGTAGTACAATACTAGAATTGTAATTAAGGGTTTCAATCAAAAAAAGGACATTAACTATTATGAAACCTTATCACAAGTCTTAAAGATGAATTCATTTAGAGTGAACATGACTTTAGTGACTCATTTTGACTTAAAGTTACATCAAATGAATATAAAAACAACTTTCTTGAATAGCGATCTTAAGAAAGAAATATACATAATTAACCTAAAGGTTCATTATTAATAAATGAAATCACTTAGTATGTAAGGTTAAGAAATCCAAATATAGGCTTAAGCAAGTTTCTTAACAATGTTATATTAAATTCTATATTATCATAAATTCATATGACTTTAAATAAAATATTGTTGATTAAGGTATATTAGTTGCAAGCACCTCAAACCTTAAAGTGAATCAAATCAAAAGGGGCATATAATTCAAAATTACTATCATTAAATGGCAAAGCATGAAATTTAGCTAACTAATAAGATAAGTAATCATAATGTTCTTGTTTAACAAATCCTAACAAGCTTCTAGTAATTAAATGATTTAATTATTGAAGGGAAACATGACCAAAACAAGATTACTATGTTTCAAATGTAATAATGGCGCCACAAATAAATTGACTTGATGGGAGATGAAGGGAAGTGAGCTTCAACAATTGACTCTTTTTATGCCTTGTCCTAAAGATTTATCCTGTCTTTGGATTCCACACAAAATAACTATGATTTGAAAAATGAACATTAAGACTAAGATCACAAATTTGACCAATAGGAATTAGATTAAGTGACAATTTTGGTACTAAAAAAGTATTTGGTAATGTAAGATTAGATATAGACACAGTACAAATATGACTAACAAACATAGAGAAATGGTCAGTAGTGTGTATAATAGGTATATGCAAAGTTGATTGCTTTGTTTTAAGTAATAATGATATATAACTCATATGATTGCAACAAGCAAAGTCCAAATACCAAGAAAAATTAATATTTAGTGTGACAAATAAGGTAAAAGATTTAGTATTACCAAATTAGGAAGAAAGAAATGCCTGAGTATCTTAGTCAACTTGACCAAGAAGAGTAGCAAGATTAGACTTAGAGTATAATACAGGTGTGGAATCCTTAATGGTTGTAATTGTAAAGAAGGAAGATAGGCATTGTTATTGTCCATACTTTTGTTTAAAATCATTTTTTAATGGCCTAATTGGACATTCAGCTAACCAATGCCTAGGTTATTTACAATAATTACAATTGCCCTTCTTTGGAGGATGAAAAGATATAAAACTTACAATAGCCAAGATAGTGTCAAAGGAATAATAAGATTTTAGTGTGGCCAACTTAGTTTCTTCATATATAAGCTGAGTAATAATTGTCTCAATTGTTGGGAAAGGATCACGATGTGATAGAGATCTATACACTGGTTTAAATTCTAAACAAAAAGACATCAGAATTTTCATGACATTTATACAAGCCTATTGTTAAACATATAACTCAACATCTCATAGATCATGCTATTTTGGATCAAAGGTAGTAAGTTGATCCTAAATAGCCTGTAACTATAAGAGAAAATCAAAAATAAATCATCCAAGTTCTTATTTTAGGTGATGTAATTGGCCAAGTAATTGAAACTGATAAGTAACATTAAATGTGGAATAAGGTTTAATAAGCATATCCCAAACTTTTTTTGTATTTTCAAAATGCCCAAAATAGCATTTAATTGTTGGTTCACGTATATTATGAAACTATGTAAGAATTTGATAATTTTTACAATCTCATTCTTCTAATCATTTCTGGTATTTTTTAGAATTCTCATTAGGCTTTTTTGTTGATTCAATAATATCACCTATGACATAACACCACAACTTGCAAGTTCATAAAAAAAAGTTGGATATTTCTTGAACCCATAAAACATAGTTAGTGCCATCAAATAAAATGGTCATAGGTTTGAAATTTTCATATTTATCCATAATAGTATGAATAGTCAAAGGCATGCAAGATAGGTAAAAAAGAAAAAAATAATCAAGTTAGGTAAAACAAATCTAAAAAGGGAACAAACACACCAAAAAAGCTTTAGAACCAATCTAAACCAATCATAAAATGAATCGAAAATGACTAAACCAACCTTCATAAGTGAATGGGTTTAGTTTAGATCAATCAGATAAGACATTATATGATGGTGAAGAAAAAAAAATTATACACAGAGTAACTCTAATACTATAATAAAATAAACTAGAAGTTTGTATTATTTTGTGTATGTTTCGATGTGCAAGTAAAAGCTCTATTTATAGAGCTCTAGATATAAAAGTGAAAGGAATATAATTTTGTACAAATATTTAACAAAATATTCAATTCTAACTTTAGTAATACAATATTTGATGTAATCAACCTAATATTTGACATAATATTAATTTGACAACATAATATTTGACTAACATCAATATAATATTTGACACAATCAACTAATATTTCGTGTAACACTAATTTGACAACATATTATTTGACTAACAAGTTATACATGAAAGTCTGTTTTTGCAATTGGGCATTACATTTTGACGTAGAAAACCAAGTTACCTATGTCAAAGCAAGTGAATTTGAAGGGTGTTTCCACACGCAATGGGAGGGCAGATCCCCCAAAACAAGTGCAAAATCATGCTTTGAATGCTTACATTTCAGGTTTAATAAGCAAGAAGCGAAAATGGGAATTGCGGGAAGCTCAATCGAATGTTGTTCTATCGAATTGAAAAAGTCAGAAGGTCAAAGGATTAATCGATCCTACTAGTTCAACTGAGGTTTCAATTGATTGAACCAATATTTAACGATAAATTTATATCTATTCATTAGTAATTTAAAAAAAGAATAAAAAAGCAACTAACACGATACATTTTGACTTAAATTTATTTATAATGGATAAGTTTAAAGGTTATTGACAAAAAGAATATATAAAGAAACTTGGCTACTTATTAAAATTTAATTATAAGCTAGAAAAAATCGTGAGGTCAGATTAATATTTGGCATTATTAGTAGAAATTGGTAAGAGATCGAGTTTTCCAACTTTTTCTCAGTTTTGTCTTTCCAAGTTTCAACAAAGTTCGACCAAGAACTGCATTAGATAACCAACCGATTCCTAATTTTTCCAGTTCAATCAGCTAATCTGATCTGATTTTACAATAACGGTCTGTTGCTACATATACACACAATCCCGTACTCAAAATTTCAAGATCGTCACGATATTATAAGTTAGTGGCATGTGCTCCAAAATCTATGCTTTTCCGTAGTGACAGGTTCGGTGTGTTTATTATTATTAGCATTTTATATTAACTTATCTCTAAATAAAAGAAAAATTTATATAAAATACAAAGAATTAGATTTTAAAGCTATTAATTTTGAAGCTTGATATAGTAAAAAATTATTAAAATTCAACAATATTTACCTAGGGATCCTTATATAAAAAATTAAAGAAAAATATTAATTAAAAATTCTAACTTGAGTTTATAAATTAATAATTAATATACAAATAAAATACCCTTTTATTGTTATAAAAAGAAAAGGGGGGGAGGAGGGGTGGGGGAAATCCATGCTTATACTTTCGGCATGGTGGGTATTTACTAAGGTGCACGTTGGTTTGCATTTATGGACTGCCGCTTCGGCGCATTTCTCGGACTCACAAATACCCATAACATCTTGTTGCTTTTCGTAAATATCCCACATTTATTGTAACCACGTGCACTTTCAAGTTTCGAGTCTTGTTCTTCAGAAGAAGAATTGTACAAGTTCGGACTGGGCCTGGGTCTCGATACATTGATAGGTACACACACACCTATAGGAATTCAACTTCACTACTCTGGTGCAGATTTGGAATTAGATTATTACGGGAATTAAATGTTTGTCGTAGTGTGTCAACATTGAATCTGATTTCTAGCTCAATTCAGGATTCCATGCTTCTTAAATTTGTAGAAATAATTATAAGGTTAATAATAATGCACTTTGCAATTTATAATGATTTTTTCTTAATATTTCATGGTCTCTCTCTCTTCTTTTTTCTTTTCCTTTTTCTTTTTTTTTTCTCTTTATGGTAAATGATCTCAAGTTCTTGAAGTTCGTTGTGGAAATAGTATTAGGGAATTGCTAGTGGGAATTGATAAGTTGGTACTAAATCAAGGTGTCCATAAATACTATGTGGATCAAATATGAGAAATGAACCCCAGTTATGCCACTATAACCCAAACACGTCGGTTTGTGATGATGCCCTGTTGATAACATATAATTGTTGAAAATATTTAGATATTTATAAAATAAATAAAATAAAAGTTTAAAACTTATTAAATATAACTATAATATGTCGTACAAAATAGGAATATTAATAAAATAATCCTAAATCATCTCACTTTGCTTTTATTAGCAAATTACGCAAATCAGCATTGTCTAAATATCTAATTTTTAATAATACTACATGCATGCAATGAAAAAACAACTCTCATGATCACTAAACTATTTTGAGAGCTGTGTGTATGTGTCTTAGAGACAAAGAGTAGAAAATTATTATGTTTGGCTAAAGTGGCTAACATGAGGTAGTTTGTTTAGAGAATTTTGACTCTAAATTCTATTTGAGAGACTTGTTTTTATTTTCCATAAGTTGTAATTTAGTCCATTTATTTTAAAATATTATATATTGTATTTAAAAATTTTCCAAAACTTTTCACTTAAATCCTATTTGGCTTTTATTTTATATTTTTATTGATTGCTCTTTTGTACATAATTCATTATAATCTTAATATGTTGATAATAAATATAAATTATAATCTCAAAAAAATTATACAAAGTAATTTCAATAAATTTATTACTAATTATCTAATTATTCAATTTATATTCATTAATCAAAATTGTTGTCTAATTACCTGTCATGATTATTTAAATATTAAGACTAAGAAAGTGATTTGACTTAACCTTTCCATGTATGATCTCTTAGTGTAACTCAATTCTTTCATCATATTGATTTTTTATTTAGATGCAAATATGGAACAAAAATATATATTATTTTGTCTAATTTTGTTATTTCTCAAATTTTCATATGACCATTTTCATAAGTGATATCAAAATTCAGTTTTACCTTCAGCAACAATTTCCTAAATAAAAATCCATTTGTCATTGTGGAAGATTCTCTCATTATAACTCCAAAACGATACATTTTTTATTGGTGACTTAATATCTCCATATAATTGCTTTTATTCTTAAAAGGAAAACCAAATCAACATAATTGTTGTTTGATATGTTTCAGGAAACTCAAGTCTAAGAATTATTTGTGCAAATGATCATTCAAGTAATTTTCCATACACACAAATAATGTTTTATTTAATATTTCTTATAATGGGTCAATTCAATAACTTGTTTATCTACGAAGCATCTATATATTTGTTTAAGTATTTTCTTAGTTTAGCTTATGAAATCAACTACTTCATAAAAAAGGAAATGAATATGTGTTTGTCTTATAATGTTACCAATAATTCATCTTGATAATTCATTAAATAGAAATATTTAAAAATGATACTTAAATATATTAAGTATCATATCACTATAATTTCATTATAATTATTTTTTAATTATATTTATTTCATAAATTTTATTTGTAAAATTTATTGATGACTATACCATATATATAAATAATATTAACAATGATTAATGTACTTCTATTAATTAATAACACATATAAAATATTTTATGTGTTTGTGTGTCAATTTACTAGTAAAACATACACTTATAATGATTTGATGCATTGTTTTGACTTCTCAAAAAAAAGTTCCGTTAAATCAATTTTAGCATATTTTAAGGAATGTAGTAAAGTGCATAAAACTCATATCCATTGCATCTAGAAACCTAATTTGTATATATGTGAACTTTATCATCTTTAACTTCGCCAACATTAGACCCTGTGTTCAACAGTATCAGTTCCAATCCAATGTAAGGCAGAAGGGTTATGGTTGGTTGATGGTCAATGTAAAACTAGCTAAACATTTATAACATGAATCTTTTAAATAATTTCGTTAGGATCTGTTACATGCGACACAACATGTTGTAGCTAGGGTGCAGCGAAGAGTGAACAAGGGTGCAAAGGGTACCTTACAAGCGACATGCCATGTCGTTGCTTAGGTGTGACGAATATTATGCAAGGGCTATGCATGTCTATGGATGTGTGTAATTAAAGGAGTTAGTCCATGAAATGAAGGTTTGTTTTGTGACCTAGAATATTAGTCCCCCTTACAGTCAAATTGATAAGATTATTTTATCCAGGTTAGTACTAGGCAATGAAACAATTAGCATTATTAATGTCTATGCTTCATAAGTAGGACTAGCTGAAATTGAATAAAAGAGATTTTAGGGCAACAAAATGGTTATAGTATCTATTGAAGATAAATTGAAGGAATATCATTTATGTTGGCTTGGACACAACTAATAAAAACTAGAAAATGCCCCAATTAAAGATTTAGAACGATTAGATTTCACACCTATTTGAGTACATAATAAAAAAATGGCATAAAAAAATTTATGTAGTTGACTCTAAGTAAATTTAAAATTGTAATTTTGTTGTTACTATTGTTGCTGTTATAAACACGATCACCTTTATTGGTAATAGCCTAGCTCTTGGGGTTTGTATAAGATTAAAATTAGAAATTTCCTTAAATCTCAAAGTTAAACTCCATAGAGTAACCGATCGTGAATTTAGGATCGATGCTCTACTTCTAGTTTAATTCCTTTTATTGTACTGTATATAAGTGTGTTTAATTCTAAGACCAGATTGATTATTTTTTTTTTCATGGTGCACTAATTAATATCAATTATTTGTTTTATATATATTATTAGTGTAATCCATTTTTATGTGTTGCAAAATTATGTCCTACTTCATTTTTTAACTGATTTTTACTTAATTTTTTCATATTAATAAAAGGAGAGAAATACGAGATGTATATATTTATATTTAGCTCTACAGTTTTTTGTTTTTCTCTCGGAGATTGGTAGAAATTAAAAAGAAAACAAAATTGGTACGCACACGTTTGCAAATCAAAGTGAATGGAAGTGAAAATGTCAAAATACTGCAGTTACACTGATACACAAGTTCAATTCAGTTTCCTGTAAAGATATTTTGATGGGATCGTTTTCCACACTGTCGTGCTTTATTTCTTCTTTGTCAGACCTCAAACGAGCAGGGAGAGATAGGGACAGAAGAGGTGACAATTTATAAAAACAGTGGTTCGTCATGCTCCCATGTTACTTTATGTCAGAGTTCGGGGAAAAGAAGGGACCATGATAATGAGTTGTTAAAAAAGAAAAGAAAAGAAAAAATCATCGCCTTGTAACATTGTGCTGCAAATATTTATTTATACTCATTAGATTTTTTTTTTAATATTTGAATTGATCCCAATAACCAGTGATGTCAGAATGACGTAGAATTTTTGTAAAAAAAAAAACGTATTTTTGATGAGATCTGGCTTTTTAAATTTAGTTTTTAGAAATTTATTTAACCAAATAATTAATAAAGAAAATAATAATATTTTCTAAGGTGGGTTTTTGGATTCTTTGCAAACTTCACTGTTATATTGATATAGATACCCCTGAAGAGATAAATATTCAAAAAAAAAAAAAAGGGTAATCATAAAATGTCAATAATAGGGTAATAAAACACCTACAAACTCACGATTTGTCTAGCTGTTATGAAATATTATTTCAATAATAATACTAAAATTTGCCAAGGTTAATATAATCTTCCCAAGATTAGAGTTAGAGTCCAGAACAAATGTAACGACGAGAATCATCGTGCGCTAACTCATAAATGATCCAAAATTATAACCATAATCTTGTCAGTGTGGTGTTGTCCTAGGGCTTGCTTTTGAGTGATGTTTCAGAGCCAGCCGCCCCCGTGATCTTTCATTCGTTCAAGCACTACAGCTGGTAAACATAGTAATCGACATTGCATTTGCATCGAAAATTGAGAGAGAGAGCATAAGAAAGAAATGGTTCGCAGAATGTATACCAGTAATCTTTGGTACTTGAGGGGAGGAGAAGATGAATAGCTAACGTGGTTGGTTACGCCATTGTGCATCCCTGAAGAGTAGAGATAGTAAACCGCCGGGTGGAATTTAATTCGAGTTAGGTTGTCTTGAATCTTGAATTATTTTAATTTTAGTTATTTTAAATTTTGAATTTATAGACTATTAAAAATATATCAAATTTTAGACTTATATTGTTTGTGTTTATCAAATATTGAGCCATTCAAGTTAATTAAGTTTAGATATCAAGTTTTGAAATTATTGTATTTAAGATCTATTAAATTTTAGATATTTTAAGTTTTGAACTATAAGTTATTGAAATTCCAAATTTTACTAATTTGAATTATTTAAATTTTAAATCAATTGAGTTTTGAGAGGTATTTAAGTTTTTAATTATCTAAATTTTAAGTGATTCAAGTCATTAGTCATTAATATTTTCGGACGATGCAGATTGAATCCAATCAAAATTTTCCATTTTCCTTTCTGTTTTTTATTTTTCTTTTTATTTTTCTTTCTTTTTCCCCTCCCCCACTCGACGCCCCCTTCTTTTCTCCCTTTCTTTTTTCTTTTCTTCTTCTCCGTCACTTTTCTAGCCCTCCTAAGCCCCACCTTGGTGGGCTTCCACCGCAGGCCACCATCACCTCCTCCACACCACCACGGCGCCTCTTCCTTTCCCCCACGCATCAACCACCCATTTTTCCTCTCTCGCCACTCTATTTTTCTCCTTTTATTTTCTTTCTCTTCTCCCCCATGAGGACCAGTTGCCTCCTCTACCACCACTAATCACCATGATGCATTTACTAAAATTGTGAAGATTAAACAAGGAACTGAATAAAATGGAGAATTAATTTCGATTCCAAATCAAATCAATTCACGGTGAATGTGAGCAAATAGGGAGAGGAGTTGAAACAGAGAATTATTGCAGGAAAGGAAAAGAGAGAAAGGAGTCTCGAGGTTCGTTATGCAATCAACATACACGCTTTTCCACAGCATTAGGGCCTTTACCACAACGAAGTTGTTCATAGATCAAATCATTTCGTGAATTGGATTTCACTTGACTATTTACTGTTCCATTGTATGTGTTGGCTGTTTGTGCAGAAATTCGGCCAATGACCTATCGTTTCGTATCTTCTTTTACGTATTTTATTCATGCTAAGATCAACAGAGGCCACGCAGCCATCCTCTCAACCATAAATGACATAATGATTATGCTTTGTTCTATCTGTAGTTGTACCATATACAACGTGTTAGTTTTATCGCATCCGTGTGTGTACATATATATATATATATATATATATAATATGGCTCGTTTATTATTTAGTAAAGAGGAAAATATTTCTGAAAATCCATTTAATAATGAGTAATGATGATAAATTATTTCTAAAAGGAGTAGAAACTCATTAGTAAAGGGGAGTGACTTGTCTGAACCTATCGATATGTATTTATATCCTCAAGCTATTTTGTTTTTGGTCGACTTTTATATGAGTTTGGAGTTTGATTTTTGACTTTGTTTGAGCTGGGCATGCGTTTATCAGTTCATGGGTATTTATGAAATTTAAACCTTTCTGAAATAATATCATAAAAATTGGTTTATTCATAGTTATTATATTTTTGATATATTAACGCTTACAGGTATATTTAAATTAAGATATAATTGTTAGATTCTCAAATACCAAATTAAGTAGTAGTTGAGATGCACATCATATTTATTTGTCATCACATTTTTTTGTTATGCGAATGCTTAGTATGTGCTTTGGTGTGATGCAAAAAATTTAAGTTTTTGCTAAGTGGTAGTATGTTTAGTAAGTGGTAGTATTTGCTAATTACACTGCGGCATATGTATATATATTATTATATAATTACATAATTAAATATAAGTTTTTTCCTTCGTCCCCTTTCTCCTCATATTTAATCATAACATTTTGATGGTAGAACTTTATATTTCTTCTTTTTGAAATATTGCTCATAAACTAAGGGATGATGGTACTTGAACAAACATGTAAATAATTAATAAATGAACGGTTGTCTAAATCGACCATTTTTAAAATTTTGTAAATGCAATATTATTTATATGTCTTTGAAATTATTCAAATTATAGTTGTATGGCTAATCCCTAAAATGAGATTACCAAAGTATCTTAAATAATAATTTGTATAGTTCAATTTTTTTATAAGTTGTTTTAATTATTTGCTAATGGAAGTGAATATTTGCTAATTATTTTCTAAGTAATTGATGAAAATACAAAATAAAGACCAAATTGGATTGATGAAAAAGGTTCTTTTACCTTTGGCCCAAATATGTGATGTTTGAAAAAAAAAAACAGGGGCTAAAAGGCAATCAGCTAAAAATTGCTACTTGTCTACCAAATATGATTGAAAAGTCAAAATCCTCTACAAATATCCAGTGGAGGTAGGCTACTTCCATGACTAGTATATTAGGTTTCAATGACTCTCCTTTCTTTCCTCCTAAAATAGCTTGGCTAGTGAGAGTTGTTTTCCCCATGATTGATGTATTTTATTTAATAAAATTTAGACTTAATTGACTAATCTTTACAAGTTTGTGGATTAAATTCGACTTCCTTTAAATACAAGTATGAAATTAACAATTTAAACCAAGTTGAGACTCGAGAGCTAATGTTGCTTTGTCTTTGAATTTTTTTTCAACTTCTCATTAAGCCAAAAAAAAAAAAAAGATTCTTTTCGTTGGTAGTGTTACCCAAAACAAAAACGTTATATGCTATCATAATCAAATTCATAAAATTTGCATCTATCAATTACAACAAATCATTTTTTTTAACTATCTTGAAATTTTAGTAATACTTATCTCAAAAACAACAACTCGACTGTGGTGACGGGCAATTACCACGAGAGCAAAAATAGCTATTTACCATGCCATCAATAACTAGCTTTCTACATTGACCCGAAAGAGGCACTCCCATCTTAAAAAATTATTGACGTCATATTCTATTTCAAAATTCTCTTCAAGAAATAAAAAAATGAAAAAAGCATGGAGTAGTAGAAGCCTTTTGTATCAAAGATCCCACCCATCTTTATAGCCAAGTGCATGATAGCTTCAATCTAGTAGTTACTAATTTGGTGAGACCATCTACAAAAGTATCATATTGATGCAATTGATAGATGAACAAAATATTTCCTGGATTTAACTCCGCAAAACTCGATATCTTGCCATAAAATAGTATGATTGTTTCAATATGATTACTTATAGTGTTTGAAATGTAAGAATATCTTAATTTTATGTCTCAGTATCTCACATTATCTCAAATATCTTAATGTTATATTGCATAAGAAAGGGTGTAACATGATAATATAGTGTCATATCATGATGTTTGGACAAAATTTATGATAATTAATATTAGATATGTATTTTGACAATTTTAATTTAATATTAGTAAGTATCAATGATATGTATTCATATTTAGTATTTATTATTTATCAATATATTGTAAAACCCATCGATTGTTGTATTATTAATATTCAAACTTATTTTAGTTAATTAAATTAAAAGAATTAGTATTTAGATTATAATAATCTTGATTACATGATGATTATGTTAAGTACAAATTAAATTACTGATCATAATTTAGCATAAATGATATGTATTTTATATTTTAACCTTCATTATTTATGTGTGTAACATAAATTGATACATTATGTTATAATATTACATGTTAGTTAACTAAATTAAAATTATAAATATTGGAATTTATAACATAGCAAGGACTTCCTCGTCTTTTGTGACACAAAAAAAAAGTCAATATTTCTAATCTTTTTTTATTTTAAAAAGTATACCGTAAATTAAACTACACAATATGACACATTGGTCCGTTTTACTACTGATTTCTTCACACCTCTCTCCTAAGTATTTGAATATGAAAATGAAAATTTTAATATGAAGCGAAAGTGTTTGACTATAATGTCTCCTCAGACATATTCCATCAACGTAAGCCCTTATGTTACAGCGGCTCACCATAACCTTCCCCAAAACATAAGGTTGGATTCCCCTCATCTCACTATCGATCCATTTTATATATAACGGTGAGATTTTTTAATTTGATTTTCTTTTTAATATAGTCATTTCAAATATGAATGAGAAAAAAAAAATTGCCCCCACCATCACCCCTCTTTTTTCTTGTTTTCTTTTGTTTATTAAAAAATTCATCAAATCATGAGTTACACAATAAAATAGCGCTCCTTATTTTTATAAATTTTACATCCCTTTCTTAAAATTAAAATACAAAACCTTAAAAAAAGAGAAATGATTAAGGTGTTCTTTAAAGAATAGGTCAATTTTTATTGGATATTGAAAAATAATTTTATAAATTTTTCATTTGTATTTAAACCAAATAACTAGTCATATTCTTTTTTTTTGTGATGATTAAGATTTAAATTTCATATTTAAATTTAAGAGTTCAATAGCTCTAAGTCATAGTCTTTTGGTTTATATGGGAATGAGTAATTTTTCTGTGTGATATTAGACACAAATTTCTTGTTTTCTTAACGCCGTCCAAAATATCAGTTTAGAAAATTATAATCGTCTCATAATCTTAGAATTTTTGGGAGAATCTAGAGAAAAATGAATGATCAATCTTTGACGAGATAAGAAGGTTAAAACTACAATAAATATAGAAGCCCTCGAGTCAATCAAAATTCAAAAGGCCACCTTAATTACTTTTCCTCCCAATAAAAAACATGCAATTACTATCCCACGCCACCGCTTTCCAATCCAACCCGGCGACATGCCATGCCCTTCTTCACCTTTTTTAAAGCACCCCGCCATTCAGACCTCTCCCCCTATTTATTCCTGCAACAACCTCTCCTAGATATATGTATATATATATATATATATATATATATATATATAAGAATTGGAAAAGAATAGAATAATCGAATAATGAAGGTCACACTTTATTATAATTTTATCAACATTTCCACTCTCTCCATTAATGCCTATGCATTCTGCAAGCAAACCAAAGTGAAGCAAAAGAATCTACATAGCCCCCCTCCTCTTCTTTCACAATACCTCCTTCGAAATTTGGGGAAAAAAGAAAAACAGGGAAAAAGAGGAATACCATACTATATATCAGAAGAAGAAAGAGACAAACTGATCAGAACTACCCATTTCACAAAAATGAAAATAAAAGGGGGAAACCCTATCTCTCTCTCCCCCCCCCCCCCCCTCCTCTCCGCGTTTTCACTTCACCTTCATTAAGAGCTTCTGATGAAGATTCTATTTAAGCACCCAGCATGCACTCTTTTCAATATGCCTTTGCCTCTCGTCCGGTGGGGAATTGGCTTGTACCTTTGAGTAGAGCAAAAGCATTTCAATTTTAATGCAAAACTGTAAGGAAAGTATGGGATTGTACTTTCCCTCGTCTCCCATCTCTTTTTATTTATTTTGATTTCCTTTTGTTGCTCATCTTCTCACAGGCGATTCCTGTTGAGGGTTTGGCCCGTTTCAAAAAATATTTTATTTTTATATATTTTCTTTGAGAGAAGAGAATTTAAAGGACAGGTTTATTAATTGATTGACATTAACTAATAATAATAACAATAGTAACGCAGGGGTAGGTTAAAAGTCTATAAGAAGGGATATTTGTGTTTCAAAGTTTCAATTGCCTGCCAAAAGCTAGAGCAACAAAAAGGAGGAAGAGGCTGTAGAGTTCTCTTTATTTATTATTATTATCGGTTTTTTTTTTTTGACCTTTTGTGTAGCTACTGGCTTCTAGGATATATATTTAGCTGCAGTCCTCTTAGAGTCTCGGCCTTCCATCACCATCATGGCTTCATCAAACAGGCACTGGCCTAGCTTGTTTAAGTCCAAGCCCTGCAACACTCACCATAACCAATGGAAGAATGACATCAACTCACCCTCTGTAATGTCATCTGGTTGCCACAAGATGCCCTACACATCAGGTAAATTACCTCATAATTGTTATTTTTATTTTCAACTATGTCACCGTTTTAAACAAGTTCCATCCCTTTTCCCGTTTCCTCTCAACCTATCCAAGTGATGATGCTATGCCAGTAATCATTAACTTCACTTACATAATAACGTATACCTGCACAAGGGCTAGGTTTTCTAGCCCAGCACAGGCCCCCTCCATCAACCACAGATTTGTCTTCATCTATAGTAATATGTTTTATTTTTTTTTCAAAAAATAAATAAAAAAACTTAACTTACAACTTATTTCACAGCCTTTGCCCTCGGTAGTTTTAATTGTGAGCATAAATGAAAGAGCTTTTCAAATGTCCAGTTGGGGATGCGTTTGACTCACTTCGTTTCTAATTACAATAAATTAGCAGTTGCTGGATGTGAAGAGCGAACGCCAGAACCAAAGCCAAGATGGAATCCAAAGCCAGAGCAAATTCGCATACTCGAAGCGATCTTCAACTCCGGCATGGTGAATCCACCAAGGGAAGAAATAAGGAAGATCAGAGCCCAACTACAAGAGTACGGCCAAGTTGGGGATGCGAATGTCTTCTACTGGTTCCAAAACAGGAAATCAAGAAGCAAACACAAGCGGATACACCACCAAAACTCAAAGCAACAAGCTCCTCCAAGCAACACATGGGTCGACACAACAGCTCCATCCTCTTCATCATCACCGGAGAAATCCTCACCGAGAGCGCCTAAAAGGCCTCTCTCTTTCACTTCTCCAACTGCAAATTCAGTCAACCTGCAGGCCTACCTTCAAGCACATACGAACACGGACTTATTAGTTCCTGCCGAACCCTTTCTTTTCCCCACTCAACAGGCAGATGGATTTGGTGGAGGAACAGCTTCTGCTGGGCCTTCAGAGATTGGCTTCTCTGAGCTATCACATGTGGTTCAAGGTCATGAAGACCATACTGCTGTAGGAGGGTCTTGCATGGCTAGTACTGGGATACTCAATTCTGGTGCTTCAAAGAAACATCACCAAGAAGATAAGGGTATCATGAAAATTCAGCCACAGCCTGCTGGATACACTACAGTTGCCTCCCCTGATTCAATCACTTACGCTATTGGCCTTTCTCCCCCTCTACCTCCTTCTACCGTAATTAGCACCAATAGTAGTGTCACTGTTCCATCAACTATCGGCCAAGTCCAAGGTAACAATTTCTAGTCATTAGTCCCTTTTTGCCCCCTCCCCTTGTTTTCTGTTCTAGTTGGAGTGAGGAGGGGACAATTTTTTTATGAGTGGGGTTTGGTGTTGGAGGCCTTTAATCTTGGAAATATTTGATGAAATGCAAAAATGGAGGTAGACTAGGTTGGAGAATATATGTTTGTCTATTTTCATACCAAATTTAACCAAGAACAGTTTTTTTTTTTTCTTAACTTTGATCAGCGGGATCATTGTGGTCCTGTCTTGAGAAAGTTAAGGGTATATGTGTCATACAAATTAAAGTAATTAAATCCGTGACTATAGATTTGACTTTCCGGATTCACATTTTGCGATTTTTTGTCTAGAGGGACGTGTGCATGGCTTGGTTTTAGACAAATTCTCCCTCTGGATTTGTGTTGACCACTGTGTCGACGACAAAATTTACATGGCTGGCTGCGCTGTTTAATTTTAATTTCAATTTTACGAGAGAGAATTAACCTGTACATATGGCTGCAGGAGCAGGGCAGTTTTCTGGCCCGGTGATCTCCGGTGGGGCGGCGGTAAGATTGACGGTGTTCATCAACGACGTGGCATTCGAGGTTGGAGTGGGGCCCTTCAACGTGAGAGAAGCTTTTGGCGATGACGTTGTGTTAATTCACTCCTCCGGTCAGCCCGTTCTCACCAACGAGTGGGGTGTCACCCTCCGTTCCCTCCAACATGGCGAATCCTACTACTCTGTGCCGCTTAATTTCCATATATGATGGTATGAGCGAACTACAAGTCATATTTGCTTTTCCTTTTCCTCCTCAATGTGTGTGTTGGGAGGGTACTTTGTGATTTGGGTGTGTATAAAGGGCAGTATATGAAGGGGCCTGGTTTTTCGTTGGTCAACAAGAAAAAATAAAATAATTATATAGATATGAAAATAAATATTGATTAAAAGTCATTAAACATTAATTATTAATTAAAATCATAAAATTATATATCAATCGGTTTACTCTTTATCATAAATTACAATTAATTATTAAAATTTAGTAATGTTACTCTGCATCTATCGAAATTTTTCTGAAAGAAGATATTGCTTGTCACATTGGGACTGCAAAAGAGAATGATGTGCGGTACAGCTTGAACCATTAAGTTCATGCAGGTAAAAAGACCGCACATATCGATCATGACTTGGGTTTATTGTGTTTGTGAACACTGAAGCTTTTGTTTCACTAACATGTTAAGGTTTCTTCATGTGTGATTTTCTTTGTTTTGAATAAAAAAAAAAAAAAAACAATGTTGCAGATGTGAAGAGGAGAAAGCCGAGGATAGATATGGACATGGTTACCATGCATGTGACTTATTGTTCCATCGTAGGGTGATCAGGACTCAGTTCTTCGGCTACTTATAATTTCTATGACTACTCTCTCTACGTACCTTCTTGGCAAATCATGGCTAAAATGTCTTGTGGTACAACGTTTTATGCTGTCCAACAAAGCTATGGAGTATGCTTTATGTAATATTTGTTTCAAGATCCACAATTATGGACCAGAATTTACGATATGCAAGCCTGCTCCTCCTAATAACAGATGTATATATAAAGCATTTGGATATTGCTATTACCATTCATTGTTTTTTTTTTTTTTTTTTGTGGAAGCGCACTTTTATTAATTAGTATCTCAAAAAGAAAGGACGTAAAACCTTGTCTACTCTGGCCATTACGAAATGTATAATTGGCTTTACAATTGTATGGTCGTTTAGGGTATCAATGCACCTAGTTTGGATTAAAACACACGCACGCACGCACGCACGTATTGAATAAGACATTGAATTACCTTGTGGTGCGGTAGTGGCTAATTGCATGTGGAGAACCAAAACTAGGATCCTACTATGGTGGAAGCTCGATCGACAATAATTAATTAATTGCTAGAACGAATTAGAAGATCAAATCTGCCCCGGAGACGGAATGAAGGAACGTTGTGCACTGCACGATTGAAATCACATGAATGTGAGCATTTGGACGGAAATTTCAAAGAAAGAAACAAAACAAAGAGGAGATGTGACCGATGTGCTTGCATATACGGATTACAGAAAGATCTGATGAGTAATATGGGAGTAAAATGGCAGTCGACGGTCGAGCTAGCTAAGGGTTGGTCAACTCTCGGTTGAGTCGTGCAGATAACTGCAGATTATTTTACGTACACACTGGTGAGAACAGTGTTAATACTATGCACCACTCTCGATTTGACTAAGCGATTTCTAGCCGTCTCTTTCTTCTTCCTCCCCGTCACCAAAATCAAAATTTGGAAGGAAAATTTTTATGTACTTTGCCATTGCCCTCTTACGCATACGCATACATGCATGTGTGTCCAAACTGATCGGTACATCAGATCATAGGCATTACACCTAGTTCGTAGATCGACCGAGACATGGAAGCCAGGTTACTGGGTAGACTATATTGAATGTTTTTATAATATTTATATTCATGCATATATTTTTTCATAATTGAAAATTTTTTGCACAAAAACAACGAAAGAATACAAGAGATACAAAATTATTGACACTTTTGACAGACTAAGCCATTGTGTCAGAGCAACCAAGGGACTGAACTTTGACCAGAGTTAATGCATAAATCAGCAAACCTATTATGCATGTCCGCATCCACTAATTTCAATGATCTGCTCCCAACACACCTGGAAAACATCCGATGGAGTACCACTCTCCCCCTGATAGCTTTGTTTTAAAAAATTCTATTATTTCTCTCTTTCGCCGGAACCATGAATCTAAACTGCCTAGGAATGCAGCAGTAAGATTGAAACTCCCAATAATGCAGCAAGTCCAACACTGAGAAAGGAAAGGGAGTATGCCAGCCCAATTAACTCATAGAAGCCTGCTAATTAATGTCCCCAGCTAACCTACAATGGAGTGTTAGCGGGTTTACATGCTCGTCGTTGTTATAGCAGAGGGAAGACATATTAACAATAAAATAGTAAGGATTTTCTTCTATAATTTATTCTTTGTTAACATGGTTTTATGAAATCTAAGTAGATGTAAATGTTATTTTTGTAGTTATGAGAATAAAATTTAAATTAATTATTTGAATGTTAAATATAAATGAATATTGTGTCGAACTGGATGGTTTTATTGACAAGAAACATATAAAATTGATTTCGAAATTTTTAGAGGCTGTAGACGTTGTAATCAATGAATAACATTTCATTAAGTCGGAAAACATAATTTAATATTTATTAAATATTATCTTATACATATTTATTTTAATAAATCCTCTTAAAGATGTTTACAAAATTTTTGTTATAAAATAACATAAGATAGTAAATTTCTAAATTATATGTTGACAAACAATAAATTAAATATATATGTGTCAAAACTCGTTCTAGCTCAATAACTTTACAAAAATCTAACCCGAACATAACGTGTAACATAAGTAACCTAATCCAATATAACCCAAATCCACCTGAACCTAACTCAAAATAAATAAAAAAAATCACAATCCTTTGAAATCAAATATTTTTTTTTTAGAAAAACAAAACCAATTTATTATTTAATATTTACATACATTGTTATTTATTACTTTATTTATATACACATTACAATTGTACACTACTTTATTCTTATATACTATAAAAAAATATATGTCACATTTAATTTATATAATTTGTGATTTATCATATATTTGATTATTTTAAATCAATATTAGATTATTTAAGTGCAAAATACATTCGTATACTTTTAATAAAAATTAATATATAAAAAATTTAAACACTAATATAATTTTACGTATTCAAATGATAATAAAAATATTATTATTATTATTATGTTTAATTATTAATAATATAATTCGCCTATTCAAACAGAAGATAAAAAAATAAAAAAAAAATTCTGAAAAAATTAGCATGTCAACTTCCATCCAATTAACTCAAATTTAACTGAAATTGGAGCAACTCGGATCCGAATACAACATGAACAAGACGGGACTTGCGAGTAATTTAACTCTAAATGATTTGAATTTAAAGTGACATGACTCAATTTGTTTGATAACTCTAATTTTATTTTTTTTTTTGTTTTGTGGGAACTTGAGGAACCTCTTATCTGGGTTCGGCTCAGCCTGACCATGTCAATGCATGGTTGTGCAGTAAACCAATGAATGAAGAATGTGTTGTGGCAAGTGAGGAGTGGTGCACCCTGGCCTATATACGTCCAGCTGCTCCCCTACGAGGGCCGGATTAGGTATGATCAGAAACAGTCACCGTGATGGGATTGCTCCATCGGGTCAGATGATGATTTTGTTTCGTGGATGACCTTTGTCTAGTTTGTTGGGTTTACCGTGTGAACTGTGTATTTATCGGGTTGAGAGCTCAAGAGAAGGAGATAGCTGTAATTTAGAAAAATCTTAAATGTAAATATGTATAATTAAAAATAAAAAATCAAATAATATATAAATAATAATGGTTTGTAAACTTAACATTTTAAAATTTAAATTAAAATATGATACTAAATTTATAAATTTATTATTTGTTTAAATTTTACTAAAAAATCATTCTAATTTAAATTTTCATCACGCGCAATAATTTTATACTTTTATATACGTAAATTTGCAAGCATATTTTTAGTAAATGTATTGTACATAATAAATAAAAAATAATATAAAATATTATTTAAAATCCTATTTCTTAAGACTTTATTTATCGATTGTGTCTAATGTATCTACGAAAATTGTGTCCAACACTTACAGTTGGTCGATTTCTTTTGATGCTGATAGCAATTAATCTCGTCCAAGCAAAACATTGTGTGTTGTTCTATGTCTAATTTGACCTTGTTGTTCCCACGTCCCAAAACAACATCAGTTTTAATGCACCCGGCATTGATTCTAAGGAAACATTAATGGGGGAGGGTCTCCTTGAAATAATATGAAGTTTGTTTTCACAAGGACAGAAGGGTACCAACTTGCAGAAGATAAAGAATATTAACTTTAGAAGGTATTTGTGCTATTAGCCAAAAGAAATATACACAAAAAGACCGAGAAATTGGTAGAGGGGTACTCGTTTTGTAGATGAAATGTTTAGGGCATGGGTAACATCTACATCATACAATGCTTTGTGACATTGAGACAGTATCTTTGGATCGTTGATGAATGATTTTGAAATGTTAGTGCATAATCTAACGAAATGATGAAAAAAAAATCACATAATTGATTCCAATTAAGGTTAAGATTTTGCTATTGTTTTTATTATTGTACATAATTTTGATAAAAAAATTAAAATCGATGTATTTAGCTTATAGTTAATAAAGATAATTGTTTGATGACCGAATATGGGTAGCCTTAGATTACCATTAACAGACATGAATAAAAATAAATGATACAAAGCAAGTTTTTTCTCTGATATTTAACTAGGCACATAAACATCTTAAAATAACAAAACAAAATTATTCTATTAAAAAGTGATAATATGAGTTTAGTTAGATGTTGAAATAAATTTTAATTATTTTATTATGATAATTAATTTAATAATAATATAATTACATATTGAAATAGGTCAAAAAAAACTTAAATAGTTCATTATCTAAGAAAAACAAATCAATTTTAGAAAATAAGATTTGAAAAATGAATATATGTGCCATTGTTGTGTACATGTCTAATTCAACTGATTATGCTGTACAAATTTTTGAATTTTTTCTTTTTTTTGAAAGATAAAAATTGAGATTTTTGTTTATTGTTTAAGATAAAAATAAAATAAGAGATGAGTAACTTTTTTTATTGTTTTTATTTTTAAAAAAAATAAAAAAAAATAGAATTAGACTTAAATTTTAAATATCTTTACATAGTAAAATTTTTTTTTGTAAAAATAAAATAGATATAGATATCAGAAGAACCCAATAATGATACAATGACAAGTGAGCTTGCATGAGACCATTAATAAATACAATAACCTATTGTTTTGAAAATATGAATAAGAAGTAATTTCTTTAATATATATATATATATATATATATATATATACACACACATAAAATTTATAATTGTAACTTAGTACTTCATAATAGAACTCCCAACCTACCATTGAATTGCAAGTGTTAACAATGCAATAAGTATGGCTGTGGTAAGGAAGGACAACAACATTAGGCACGGGTTCACAGAATCAAAAGGTCCTCTTTCTTCTCTTCGCCAGGGAAATAAAAGTCCATAAAATTCAAAATAATATCATAAATTAAGAACAGGAATTTAATTATTGACTAAATCAATTCCCCCAATTTCACATATAGGTAAAAAAAACTCCTAAATATTAATGAGAGAAGCAAATCATAAGCAATGATAGGGAAAGAAATCTATTAAAGAAGTAAAAAAATTTAGAGGCTGCTATCTTCTATTAATTTAAATTTATTCATTGAAACAAAAATTAAGTAAGAGCAATTTAAATAGTTCTCATTTTAATTTTCTAAGGAGAAAAATTTATGGGGTAATTCTAGATTATTAAGAGCATGAAAAGAGAAAAGGAAAATTACTATAAGTGTAGCTAGCTTTCATTTGTTATGTATGGTTTAAAGCTCATGTTTAACAAATTATATTAAAGCAAATCTTTACTCATATTATGTGCCTATGGTAATTAAAGCCTAAATCTATTCAAATTTATCTAGCCGATTGAATCACAAATTATAGGCCTTTTCATGATTAACCAATGCCTAAATTCATCTTCATTTGGTCACTCATTAAGTCCATTAACCCTTAAAATCAAGGTCCATAGAAAAATACAGAGTAATCCTGTTTAACCAACCAAAATATAACAAAATTCAATTAGAATTCAACCCAAATTCAATCATGATTATCTATCTTATAAGTTAGGCATATAATCCTAACTTTTTAGAGTAATTTCTTAAAAAAAATTTGAATGAAAAGTTGTATTAAATATGACTTTACAATTACATTAAATTAATAGACTAAATGACTTTCAGTGCGAATAAAAAGTAAAAAAATTTTAAAACAAGATCACATAGATTGCAGCAATAATCCCTCAAGTTCACATTACTAAATCCATATAATGAGTTTTACTCTACTTAACTAAAGCATCAACAAAATGATTACATTATTGAGGACAAAAAATAAAGGAAACTTGATCCTTTGCCTTATTATAGATGTCATAAAACACTAATAAAAGCCTTTAAGATATCTTATCTTATTGCGTTATTTATACAATTGTAGTACAAGACTCACTTTCAATAATTAATAAGCTTCATATACATCTTGCCGCTAACTTCATAAATTTATTGCTTTTCTTATTATAATCAACTCGATTTCATCAATGCTATATGCTTTGACTGTATTGAAAAAAATGCAAACCACCTTCTTACTGTCACCACATAATAGTCCTCTTATCCTCACCATCCCATCTTTGTTTGTCATTATAGTATTTATATTGAATTTTTAAGTACACTTTGGTGGTGAAGACTAAGTTATTTTTAGAAGCCATTTCTTTTACTTCAAAATAGGTTGCACATCTCTAAGGTTCATGATGAATGCATTGAGAGTAAAATTAGATTTCAATCATTTTGCTTTGGACCACTACCATAATTACATTTAAACTAGATTGCAAGTTCTGTCAACTTAAAATGACTTATTTCTAAAGATGTTGTCATTTCTCCCTAACTATATAAATTACAAAATCACATAAAGTTTCATTAGCCATATCTCTTTTAATGTGCAACCTTAGCCCAATCCGCACCAAGTTTCCCATATGTCTTGGATCAATTTTAGAACCACCCAAAAGACACCTCATCATTGCAAACATATTCACTAAATTGCCCACACTTGGAAGTAATATAGAAATAAATAACCAGTTGATTTTCACACCACAACATAAAATGAGCAAATGAGATTACAATTTAGGCTTCTAATGATGTATAGTTTGTCCTTGACTAGGAGATGATCTAAGATTAATTACCACTTAAAGATACCTACCTTAGGTGGAGTTAAGCTTTGTTAAATAGCTGTCGTTCCCCCGTCACTAAACTTTAAGAGTATTCTTAAAAGTCGTAAAAGGATCATACCAAAAATTGTCCATTCATCTCTTATTACCAAATGAACTTGTCTGACTCATCAATTGTTAAATGATAGTTCAAAATAAAATCCATGAACTTAGCATATTAGCTCGTTTCCTAATCGAACAAACCTTATCTCCAATGAAACTTCCATATCCACCTATTATGCTCTCACATTCCAAAACTATTTATTGGACTCTTTTTTTCCACTAACAATGTGATAAGCCTTAGGAATCTTATAGTTAATGATAACTCATTTATGTAAACTTGATTATAAAAATTCATTTTTCTGCTATTACCCACCAAGTAACTGCATTGAGATTTCATCACTTTCGTGATCCTGTTATTCTTTTGCTACATCAGAAACATCTGAGTGTACCACATCAACCACTCCTAAGGCCACTCCCATTATTTCCCATATCTTACCTTAAAGATTTTGACCCATAAAGTGTTATTGATGTTCTCTATCTTCTATAGTCACTTTACTAGCAACCTTATATTGGTAATTTTGAGGTGGCTAATGCCCAATCCTTCTCATGTCTTTTATTTACATACAAGGTCCCAACCAAATTAGTGTATCTACTTACTACCATATGCCTGCCCTGAAGGAAAAATCATTGAGTTTTTTCAATCCACCCCTCTATGCTCCTCGACATCCTAATTTCTTAAAAATTAGAGGTTAATTTGCTAAGAAAAAAGGAATAAACTGGTTATAAATAATCACAAGTAACAAATTTTAAATAATAAAGTCACGTAAATTTTTAGTGTCAAATTCATAATTTAATTTTTAATTTTTATAAATTAAAAAAATTAATTATAGACAAGTTCTCCAAAACTTTTATAAAAGGGAGTGCATTAAAAAAGAGCTACAAAATGGTCGTAAGTAATACCAAAGAGGAAAAGTAAGAGAAAAGCTGACGAAGCAATACCACAAAAAGGGGCAACCAAGGATAAGGGAACATAAGAAACCAAGAAAGAAGAAAGGGAAGCAAAGAAGAGCAATTGAGGTAAGAACAACAAAAACTAAAGTCAAAGTAGTAGCAAAAATTTAGGTAACGATTTTAAGGTAAACAAGCCACACCATTTCAATTCTTTACTATTTTTGTAAATGTTTTTGACATTTTATTTTTGTTCTTACTTTTTTTCATTAAGAAAGCCAAAACTAAAAAATAATCAATCCAGATAACAACAAAACAAGTAAGAACAACATAGACAATTTTAAACAAATTAAGTTCACTCTTATTCCCAATTGTTACTTAAAGCTCCTATTATTTTATTCATAATCAACAAATTCAAGAAATAGCACTCAGAAAAATTATTCATAAATGGTAAACACAAGCACTAAACCAACTCCCAAGTTTAATGATAAAAGGTCCAAACTTAAATATAAGAAAACTTGCATGTCCAAACGTAAGTCTTAAATCAACCCGTGACTAAAACCTATTTATATCTTAATTGTCAAACCTAAACCTAAAATGTTAATTAAAACTAAAATCCAAGAAACAAAAACTTTTGGGGATAGAAGGGGTGGTAAAAAGTGTGTGGTGTAGGAAACAACACAATTTTACTGAAGGTGGGAGATAAGAGTTTTTCGGAAATTATGGGTTTAGGCTCCTCTTTGGGCCATGTCATTTTGTCTCCCGGCCAAATTTTTGCAGGGGACAAAACGTTTTTCTTCTATCGTAAGTCTAGAACCACCAGCCTTACATTAGAAAGTAATTCAATTAAAATAAGTCTGGTATTTAAGTTTGTTTAAATTAATTCAATCTCACTGTAAATAGTGATCGTTATGCCAAAAATGGCTTCAAGTCATTTAAAGATGAGTGGACCATTACTCTTGAAATCCTCTTGATTTGAGAACCCTCTCAAAATTAAATAATTTCATCAAGGGAAGAAGAGACGCTTTGGTATTATCCATTTTTAGTCATTAATATCAAAAGGGAGGAGAACCCACATTCAGTCTTTTCTTCTTTTCTTTTAAAGAAAAAAAAAATAAGATATCAAGGTTTGCATATTCTAAGACTCAAAAGACAATTAAAAAGAAAATAATAAAGTTGCAAGAGTTACCAAACCTTAGTGTATTTACATAAATTCTGTTTATATATTGACTAACAATCATTAATTTATATATATATATATATTATAAGTTTTAAAAATACAATACGCAGGATGTAAATAGCTCTTAAATTCAGGATGAGAGATGTAATTTTCTGTCCATTCCAATCCATTCAAAAAATAAAAAGAAAAAAAAGAAAAAAAATAATTAATAGTAGTAGTAGTCGTTAATAATAATGGTAATAATTAAAGAGGAAAAAAAAAAAAGGAAAACGGAAAAGAGAGATGGTGGGAGCGTATAGGTCGGAGGATGATTACGACTACTTGTTTAAGGTGGTATTGATAGGGGACTCGGGCGTGGGGAAATCGAACCTCTTGTCTCGATTTGCGAGGAATGAGTTCAGCCTCGAGGCCAAGTCCACCATTGGCGTCGAGTTCGCCACCCGCAGCATCCACGTCGACGACAAGATCGTGAAGGCCCAGATTTGGGACACTGCCGGCCAAGAAAGGTTGTTCCCCTCCACCCCACTTACTTTTAATCCTCCATTTGCCTTTTGGATTGAATTGGGTTGTCGTTGGGTGGCAATGTGATTGCCTGTTTGATGATCTTTTTTTTCTTTTTTTTGAAGTTTGAGCTTTTAGTTTATAGTTTTTAGCCACATTGATTTGATTACTTGCACAAAGATTATTCAAAGTGCGAGATTAAGCAGTTAGAAATGTATGATTGCAGTGTGTGCGTGTGTGGTATAGGATACTAATTGCAAGGTATGGGATAATGGCCCACAATTGTTGGTCAAAGGAGAGAAAAAAAAAAAAAAGCAATGAATGTTTTCTGTAAGAACATTTTCTTGGTGAGTTTGGCATGACATGATCAAGCATTAGAGAGATTTTATCCCAGATTATATTGGTGTACCTCTTCATTCTTTTCATGTCCATATGTAGGCATTCACATGTGTGTATCAGCACTTAAAGATGCTGTAGTTGAATCTTTAATGGCTCAATGTGTTTCCCAATAAGTCATAGACATCAACCCAGGCAATATAGCAAATAAAATTGAAAATATGTTATGCTACATACAATTGTTCCCTCTTCCTTTTCCACTCTTTTCCATACCAAGTCTTGCTTCACAGCTGCTCGTTTTGGTTGATTGAACAGTTCACTGTTCTGTCCAGTTTGTGTATTTTCGTAATCTCTACCATTGTAGTTGTTACATGTAGATTGTACCTATCTTGACCAATGTTGTTTTGTAGAATTAGATTTCTTGAAATGTTGCAGATATGATACAATATGTTTATGCGAAGGATCATATAAACTTGACCATATTTCAAATTTATCAATCTTATTTAAAATTTTCTTTGGCCAAGGTACCGTGCCATCACAAGTGCATATTATCGAGGTGCTGTTGGAGCTCTAGTGGTTTATGATGTTACTCGTCATGTAACGTTTGAAAATGTTGAGAGATGGCTGAAGGAGCTTCGAAATCACACTGATGCAAGCATTGTTATCATACTTGTGGGAAATAAGGCAGACCTGCGCCACCTTCGAGCGGTCTCCACTGAAGATGCAAAGGCTTTTGCTGAACGCGAGAACACCTTCTTCATGGAGACATCTGCTCTTGAATCTATGAATGTTGAGAATGCATTCACAGAGGTGCTGACCCAGGTCTATCAGGTTGTAAGTAAGAAGGCTCTAGACATTGGGTATGACCCAACTTCTCTGCCTAGAGGACAGACAATCAATGTTGGAAGCAGAGATGATGTCTCAGCTGTGAAAAGGGCCGGATGTTGCACTTCTTAAGCATCAAATGCTTGCCTAAGGAATATGACCCTCAAAGGTATTGTTCAGCCCAATTATAGGGATAAAAAGTCAGAAGATTATCATCCGAAAGATTCCATGCCTGCCTTTTCTCATATCATAGAGGTTTGCTTGACCATATGAGATTGCCATTTCAACAAAGTCGTTAACGGTTTGTCATTTGGAAACCAAAGACAACTAGCTAGTCAACTTTGTTGGACTCAAAATTCTTTAATATGATTCAGTTGGAATCCTTGCTTTGTTTTCCGCCGTTTTGTGTTACGTATCCCAATTACTTTGATTGTTGTAAGAATTTAGTTAGTTGGGGTGTAGGTCCTGAAAGAATTTCGTGTTTGTATTCTTGCTGTTACACGTTAGAATGAACATTTGGGCATATAATGATGTGGCCATGCAGCAGGACAATGCATCTCATTCGCAGGGGTTTTGAAATACTCTGCTTGTGAAACAAATTTCAATGTTCGATAAGCCTGCAGAGTTCATTATTTGGTATCAGCCAGCAAGCTCCAACACAAAAAATGATAAAAAGAAACAAATCTTGCATCAGCTGAAGGACACGATGCTTCGTGTAATGGTAACGTAACCCATCTGTTGTCACCTGAAAATGAGGGTAAAATACATTTAAAATAACATCTCACACACGTAAATATCCCCTTGCTTTTATCATTTCTTGGAGTCGGATTAAAGTTTTCTGGCAACATGACATGAGCCGCATGACAACAACAATTAGCTTTCTCGAGAAACACTGTAGTGTCCCGCAGGGGATGTCGTAAAAAAGACGATATGAAAAGGTGGCAAATAATGAATTTCGGGAAATATAAAGAATGTAAAATAGCATTAATCAAATCCAACTGGGCAATTTCCACTGCTGTGCTGTGCTGTAGAAAAAACATGACTCGATGACTCCTCCAACTGTGCAAAAGTACAAATTTCACGGACAGCAAAAATCAATTAATGGAAGGGCAATTTTCAATCACTGAGAGAGAATGACGGCGGGCAAGTACAGTCCTCGGTTCTAGAACTCATGTCCAATAAACTAAAAACCACCGAGATCCCAGAATCACATATCATTTGGTAGCAACTAGAACAGAGGAGAAATGAAGAAAAGAAAAGAAAAGATCGAAAGAAAGAAAGAAAACATCCCCCCAACCACTTACCAAATGGTAATCGACGAGCTTCCCCAGGAGGAAGAGGAATCATCATCATTCTCAAAAGAGGGCAGATGATTGGAGCCCTTCAGGATCCAACCAAGTGCAAAGAAAGAGACTCGGGAGAATTGCTGTGCCTCCACGCATGGGAGTACCATATGCTGTGCCGCCTGATTGCTGCCCTCGAGGTTGCAGGGTGTTGCCGTTTTCGATTTCATACAGAGGTTTTCGTAGCTGTAGCAGGAGGAGCAGCGTTCCAGGAGCCGTCGGCTTTCTGGGGTTCGATCATCGCGAAAACAATACTTACCAGCTCGGTGGCCAACCCCTTCTGCATTAGAGTTCACAATTGCCTACACATGGGATGATTTATGCAAACAATTTTTGACAATGGCGTGGCAATCATTTGAAGAGTTAGAAACACTAACTTTCTTCAATCCAATTTCTCTTAGCCTGAAAATTCTTTGCACTCCTAAGTCACTGGAAACTTCAAAACGATGATAGATTGAACCTCTATATGTTACTGAATGAGACCTGGGCTTGTCTGGTTCCACAACCCAGGCTTCTTCAAAATCATTTATAAATGTAGGCAGTTCGTTGTGTGTCAAAAGGAAAGACAATAAAAAAAAAATTACTCCATGCAGCACATTAAGACTTCGAACAAGTTGCTTTCAGCAGTGCAGTTCAGCGAACTTAAATGTGCATGAATTGGAGACTCATCTAGCTTGATATCAATTGTACCTAAATCTTCCAATATAAATAACGGAAACATCTTGCATATCAATTCAGCTTATCTAAAGCATCGGAAATTTAATTACTTTCAAAGTTATAATGTATAGCAAATATTTTGTTTGGCACATTCACGGAGGGAAACAATTTAAAACAACTAGCCACATTCAGGTGGACCCAACATGTTTTGCATGATATTCTCGAGTTAGTTATTTCCGAGCGTCTGCTTTCTTCTGCTCTTTAGCTGCAATGAAGGAAATTTTATAAATTTCGGGACCTCAAATAGGAAAGGACAAAGGACAAAGCAGATCACAGTTGTATTCAAATATTACCAGCTTTTTCTTCTTCTCGCTTTCTAGCAGCCTCTGCTCTTTGTTGACGTATGAGATTCAAACGCTCTATGTGAAATTAAGTGCCAGAAAGTCAAAGGGACAAGCATGAGCCCAAGATATGCATAAAAAAGTAATCCGCACCCAAGCAAAATTCAAAGGCATGATACCAAGTACAGTCATAACTGAGTTCGGTCATTGAACTGAAAAAAATGGGAGGGTCCATGGCTTAAGATTCAACCACGGCTAAACTAGATTTAAGAGGGGTCAATAATAAATATATATATATATTTTATTGTATATGCACATAATATGCATAAAATAACATATAAGATATAATAATTTGTAACGTATAAATACTATATTCAAAAGATATAACATATATAATTTATGTTTCAAAAACAAAAATATGATAAGCTAAAGTACCAAAAATAAATTGTTACTATACCAAGCAAAAATGACATACATTAGGGAAGAAATATATTTAGTTCATATGTTTTTTCTTTTTCTAAGAAAAGGTACATACAAAAAAATAAAATAAAAGGCATTTAATTTATTAATTATTTGAAGGCATATTCATAAAGATGGCAAAATTTGATATGTTCAAGATTTGATGAAAAAGGAAAAAGAGTGATTTGAAGAAGTTTCCAGGTTTTTGTATGTATATTCAATATGTAGGCAACAAACAAAAAGGCCCAACAAATGAGTTTTGAGTGTGTTCCAAGAAAAATGGTGTGCACACAGGTTTGACTACTTCCAGCAGCAAGTCAAGCATTTTGGCAAAATTTGGCCAAGGTGGTCAAACCAAAAACTTGTTGCAATCAACTAGAAAAATTGGGCTGGTTCTTCTGGTTAACCAGTCAGTTTGTCCAGTTCTTGAACGGTCAAGACTACCTCTGATATTTGGACAATACTCAGACTGGAAATCAGGCTGGTTCCCGATAATTGCAATCAAACCAGCCAGTTTAGATCCGACAATGCTAGTACATATATAGACATACAAAAACAGAAAGACACACAAGGGATCTAAAAAACAGAAAGGGAAAAACAAACAAAAAAAAAACAGAAGAGAACAAGAGAAAGGATAGTGCTTAAAAACACAAAGTCTAATCGTTTACCTAGATCTTTCCTTGCTTGCTCTGTTTTCCCTTGCTCTTGCAGCCTCATATATCGCTCGTGAGCTCTTTGTTTCTCTAACTCTTCCCTACAAGCACATAGTTGGAAGTACATTGCCCAGTTATGAATCACAACAATATAATTTTCCCACCTTCACTATGAGCATAGTCTATTAGAAGCATTCCATGTATCCAATTCATGGTCATTTAACTTCCTATTACAATTAAAGTGGAATACATTCTTTCCATTTTGACAAAAAAAAAATTCCCTGGTCATGTAGACAACAAGCAACACTCATAAAGATGAAAGAGAGCAAACATTTACTAACCTTTCACGCCTTGAAAGCTCTGTAGTACTTTTCCCAACCTGCTAAACAGCAACAAAATTATATCCGTTTAACTAAGAGCTATAACACAAAAGGAAAGCAGAAGCAGCAAAATAACAGAAACTTACATCTACATCCCTGGCTTTCAAACTCTTTGGCTTTTCCAAATTTGGATTATCAATCTCAATTATACCTTGGGTTCCTTTGTGCTTTTGCTAACAGTATAGAAAAGAAAAGGAAAAAAAAATAGAAGTAAGCCTGCTCAATCCAAAACAGATAAAACATAACATTATACGAAGTTAAGTAGCCATTATTTACTAACATCAAGTTCATCTTCAGATTCTTCTTCTGACTGCTCTCCAGATTCCTCTTTAGAATTTACGTCTTCATTTTCAGGCTTAGCTTCTTCCTAAGAATATTAAAGACAATTCATACATAGGCATACAGATACAAGATTTTAATATGAACACATGAGAAAACTACACAAATATAGATGAAGTTACAGAGTGTATGTATAGCACAAAGAGAATTCCTCTTTGATCAATTGAGACCTCATAGAATGAGTGTGTGTATGCATGTGAGTGAGAGAGAGTAAGAGAGAGAGAAAGAGAGAGAGAGAGAGGAGAAGAGAAAAGACCCGTTTAAATGTACGAGGACGAGAGGAGGTGCCAGCAACTGCAATCAAATTTTAAAAGTGGAAAATTTTGGAGTCAGGTAATGCTTAAGTCAATCACTGAATGAATGTTACAAGTATTCATACCATTAATGCAAATTCAACCATCAAAAGCCAGCATCATCCAACAGGCAATACAAATAATTGAAGCTCCAAAAGTAATCACTAAAAAAATGTTGACAGAATTCATGAGGTTCATGCAAAATCAGCCATCAAAAACCAGCTTCCATTAGGATATATGGATAACTGAAGCTCCACAAGTAAACATACTAAGGGAATATTATGCATTAATATGAAAGGCGATGGCTTTCCCTATACTTTCACGGAGAGGCTGTTTGCATGACTTGAAGTCGAACTTGTCACCTTCAAGTCATTTGAATTGAACTAAGAGAAGGGAAAGAAGAAAGCAAGTAGGTATACTAATTCCTCATCTTCAAATCAATCCTTCCCATGCCCTATTGTCCAATCTTTGTAACATCTTCTTGAAACTTCTGTGAATGGAATAAACTTACTACTACAATGAAGCTTACACTCAACCCTGATATTGGCGTCCAAAATCTCCTTCTGCAAAAGAATTCTATAAGAATAGCATTACATATCTAGACTAAGATTAAAATCTCAAAATTCTGCATAATTCACCATTGACTTTTCTTGTCGCAGCATCCAATTTCTGTAACTGAATATCAAATTGCCACACCGTTTATGATTTATCATTCATTAAACCACAAACAGAATAGGAAATACAAAAAATTTAACTTCCAGCTAATTTAGCCATACATCACAACCAATAAAGATTTCACCTAAGTTAGCTAATCTAATCTCATTAGTCATTCCAGATCCGACAGCCAATTAAGAAAAGAAAAGAAAGACCGAGAAATGAAATAAAACCCTAACTGCGAATCCGACTTTAATTTTCGCAACTTAACTTCAAAAGTGCCCTGAAATACTATCAGCCTTCGATAAATAACATTACAAAACGGCAGGAAATTTCGTCGCAAACCAAACGGAAAAAGCATAGCGATCGAGAATTCTAGAGAAACAACGGAGCTTACGCATCTCTTCGGGAGTGGAGAACTGGCGTTGACCGGTGGGCTTTCCCTTGAACTTTCCCCTTCCCATCGTGACGATCACAAAGAACAAGATTACCAGCAATAGACGACCGAATCGGACGTTCGATTCCAATGAGAGGCAGTCGTTTATATTTCGTGGAAATTTCCCTTTTTAAATGTTCTTCCGAAAACCCTAATTGGATTGGACTACAGTTGGGGTCGCCCCTTTGGTGCAGGCGGGAGAAATCCAATGAGGTCGTTTACATAGCTGATAAGAATGAAACCGTGTGTAGCTGTCCAAGTCCACCCAACCCGACTTCACCCAAAAAAAAAAAAAAAAGAGATCAAACTTAAATTATGAAGCTACTTGAAAATAATTTAATTCGATATAATTCAAAAAATTAAGCTGTTAACTCAAAAAAATTATTTTTTATTTTAATTTTTTAAAAAAATAAATTTATTTTTATTTTTTTTTACATTTTTACTTATTATATATATATATATAACCTAATATTAAGTAGTCAAGAGAAATTTTTTGTATACTAAATATATTTTTTATCATGATTATAAAATTTATCTTTCTTAAAAAATTATTCTAAATTTGTCAAAATATACTACACATACACATACACAAATATATATATGTGTGTGTATGTATGTATATGTGTATATAATATATTTTAATTGTTGTAATTTATATTTTGTTATTTTATATTAATATTAGATTAATCATTTTATATAATTATTTAATTTAATTTTTATATTTACATTATCTTAAAAAAATTATACACTTATGTGCATAGATACATTATATAAAACTAAAACATTAGTTAAAAGAAAAACAGCTAATTTCTTCGAACTTAACATGTTGACGTATAGGTCAACTTGAACTTGGAAGCCACGCGTTTGACTCGATCCATTTTGAAACATAATGTGACCTAAAAAGTGATATGACCCGAATCCATCTAACATCAACCTATTTGACACCATTAAAACCATGGGATGTCAATTACGCAATTTACTATTCTTTATTGATAAGCATTAAATACAAATTTGAGTCACCGATTTTGTTAAGTTTATTAATTTAGCTCGTGATACTTTAATGCTAGTCAATATAAATTGTAAAATCTTAAAATTTGACCAATTTGTATTAGGTATTTTAGGTTTAATTAATTTGCTAGATGAACTTTTGAAATTTTGTCAATTTTATTACACAATTTCGAAAGTATGTGATACAAATTAACTAAGTATTGAAAGTTTATAATTTAAATTGATCAAAATTAAAATATACAACCTAAATTTACAAAATTGACTAAGTTAGAAACTCGAATTTGTATTTAATCTTATTAATAATTATATGGACAATCCACTAAATATTAATGATATATAAATCTCCTACCCATGAAAAAAACTTTATAGACAAACCTACAAGCATTACTCTCTCTTACTCATTTTATTCTCAATTTTTCCAATGTTACATATAAAAATTTAACATTTAATTTAGTTTTAATTAAAATTGTTAATTTATCATCTATTAGAATATAAATAAAAATTATTGTACATTTCACTATTTAATCTTTGGAATTAAAATAACAAGTTAAAACATATACTTTTTTCCTTTATATTTATAATGGGAATATAATTTTTCCATTAATTTTTGTCAAAAGATACAATTTTATTTTTAACTTTTTACAAGATTTTAATAATTTATAGAAAAAAAAAGTTAATTTTAGCATATTCTTTTAAGTTAATGGATCAAAAAGATGAGATTCACTCTTTTATATATTTTAATAGAGATGAATGAAGGGTTAAACATATAATAGAACATTTAATGATGACTTTTATGTATTCTCCATACTTGTATTCAAGGTTTTTTTCATTCTTAAGAATGAAAATCCATTATGAGATTTGATAAAAACTAGCCTAATTAATGTTACAAAATTCAAATAGAGGCATTAAATTATTTTGAAAGATAGAGTGAGTAAAGTAGTTTTGCTAGTATTTCATATGACTTATAAACTACACATAAAATAAGATTACATTATCCTTAAAGTAGCCTTTACTTTTAAATTTGTTATAATTCATGGATAAGATACTTTCAATCATAATTATAGGTACAAGATTTGCCCCATCTCAAACTCTAGAGAAGAGGCAATAACTCTTTCATAGATATAGCTAATAACTTTGGAAAACAAAACAAGTCTATAAATAAGAAACACCATATAAACCAACTTATAATCGAACCCTCAATTTTAATGCATTCGATCAATAAGAAACTAAGTGAAGCTATATCCTTTTTGGTGCTCAATTTTATATTAACTTAGAAAAGGATCTTCTTTCTTTTTAACTTTGTCAATTTTAAGTACTTCTTCACATGCTTTAAACTAATATCTAAAGCATAAACATTTTTAGTTAAACAAATAAATACATTTATCAAACTTTTTTTTTAAGAAGGCAAAGTAATTAGGCTATTTGATATCAAAGTTGACTGGCAACTGTAAAAGGCCTAATAAAGAGTAATTTCTCAGCTACCTTTAGATTTCTTTAAAAAATTTCTTAAACATAGTTAAGGAATCTTCTTTAATCAGTATGATGACAATTGTCTCCTTAAGAAATAAGAACCAATAATAAGATAAAGTGAATAGTTTTTTAATAAATGCAAGGAGAAGTCATGTAAAGTAAAAAGGAAAAGACAGGAAAAAGTATCAATACCAAGAAGGCAAGAAATAAAGATGCATAATGCAATTTTATATGTATAGGTTTAATAGGAAAACCCTTAGCACTTGTTCTAATGACTTAGATCTAATAGGTAAAATAACTCCATGATTTACATATTAGAATATTTAACTTAATGAATTTATGGCTAGGTTAAAAAGGCTCTTGAAAAGCTCTTTCCCTTACCATTAAGGCTACAAAAAGGAGATAACAATTTGAGTATAAGAGTTCAACATGATAACCAAGGGTTAAAAAGGATATAGACCAAATTTTAAGCCTTATGTAAGTGTATGCAAATAAAATTTAAATGTAAATGACAAATATAAGTTTACAAGACATGCAAGATACAATAAATAAGTAAAATATTAAACAATAAATAATAAACATGAAGATAAAGTCAAGCTAGAGTAGTTTGAGTCTTAAGAATATCCTAAATAGGGTTGTTAAGTTATGGTGATGCACCGCCCTTTTCTCTCTAGGTAGAACCCAAAAGAAGCAAAAAGTACTTTAAAGACTTGACAGTCGAATGAAATAATGATGAATTATCGATAAAAGGTAGGTCTATGCCTTTGATAAAATAAACATAACAAGTGCTTCTATGAAGTCATTCTCATATTGCTTGCATTAACTACATATAAGAATTTTAAGTTACATAAAATGGACATAACAAGTGCTTTTCTTAATGACTTTATCCTGGAAAAGTTTATGTTGATCAATCTCTTTATTTTAAAAATAAATTATGTCCCTTAATAATTATGGTATAATTCCACAATTTATTCTTAAACTCTTTATTTTCTTAAATAATGTGCCTTTAAAAGAAGAGCATAAGCCTAATATTAATAGATGATGAAACTCTTTGATTGTTATTATCTTAAATGAAGAGTAGAATTGTAAAGATTAAGGGAGAGAGAAAAAAATCATTTAATTTTATTTGAAGAAAATAGGTGCAAAGAACTTAAAAATGAAAAGGATTATGTTAGGTTACAAGACTATCACATAAATATTATATATATATATATATATAGGGATGAGAGTATTTCCTCCTGCATGGATAAATAAAACCCTAGATGTTAGTTTTATAATTGCTTTTGACTAAGAAGACTGAGAAGAGACTGAAACAATTTGAAGCTGAATCTGTTCAAATACTTTATGTCGTCGTTTCTGACGGTGAAATATAAGCAGCTGTGGGTTTTCTCACATCAGCATCAGTGTCTCCTCCGACATTATGGTTAACAACGAATACTTTGCTTTGACTGAGATTTTACCACTCTCCACACACAGCTTAGCTCCAGTAACCACCCAATATCCAGGTGGGTCCTCAGGGCCTCTCACTGTTTCCTTTGTGTCCACAAAGTTTGACATTTTTGGCACCTTTTGTGGTAAGGGCGGACCTCCTGGAAAAACTGCAGAATTTACATCTACTTTCGCTGCTTCCTCAGTTGGACTCAGTCTTGTACTGAACCTCGTGCTGATCATGGAGAACATCCCTGATTTCCTTGACAGTGTCGAAGGTCCATCCCATTCTGACCTGCGTATACTTGCATATGCAACCATTGAGAATCTAAGCCTCAAGAACAGAACTTTCTTCATTCCAACTAGCTTAACCTCAAACCAGGCCTTTGTCACAATAGAAGCAGGGTCATCAATCCGGGATCCATTACACTGCACTGGGGCAGTACATACATGTGAGAAGATGCTCCAATTGACAGGTTCAAAGTAGGCTCGTTCCTCATGTTCATCAATGGGCTCATAGCTATGGTCATCTAAGAGTTGGACAATATTGGGAAGAGTCGATAGATGCTGGAGATGGATGGCCAAATAGTTACTTCTTTTACCTTCAAGGTATAAACGCATTCCCGTCACTGGACGATTTCCAGAATCTGCCTGAAATGTACAGACTTTGAAATTAAGAACAAGCTAAGAAGTCATCAGCACTAAATACAACTTTATTTGGTCATTGAACTTGAAATCACCCATCTGGATAACCACAAGAGGATCAAGCAGCAACTAAGGGCAATGTCAAGCTAATAGATGTGAATAGGCTTACATGGTGATCCACAGTTTCTTCCTTGTTTTCCTTTTATTTTTTCATTTCCTAGTACTGTGGTCCAGTACGATGGTGAACTAAAATTTAGACCTCTATGCGATGCAAAGGAAATTAACCACAAGCAGCATGCAACGGCAACTCATTTGCAAGGTCTTAGAACCAAAAGCATTTCTAGCTGTTGCATCATGACAAATACCTGCGTTGTGTTCACATAAAGCTTAGGGCCCATTAGGGTAAACCTCAGAGTTGGGGAGGTCTGCTTTCTGGGCCTAAGTATAAGAGGCAAATCACCATACACTGGAGCCCATTGCCTTGGTAACTGAAACTCTAAAAACTGCTGGAGTTCTTCTATTGGAGGTTTATCTGCAAGATTACATTGCAAATCAACTTTGGTGCAAAGAAATAACAAAGCAGTAGTGATGAACACGAAGCACATATCAAACATAAAAGCATTGACTACATCCAATTGACCATGGTCATTGGGCATAAAGTTAAGAAGATGTACATGCATTATTCCCATCCATGAGATATGTTTGAGAAATAATTTTATGCCCTTAAACATCTAGATGAGTGTAAGCAACAATGGTTACAACATAGCAATCAAGCCATAAAATCAGAGTAGTGCTAGGGACACTGAGAATCTTTTACCAAATGACACAGCACCTGATGTGAACAAATAGCTTTTGATTTTATATGTGGGCTCAACCCTCCTAAATTCATGCATGAGGCAACTTTCTTAAAATTAAGACAATTGTGCTTAAAACAGAATTCAGCTAATTCTGGACTCTCAAGCTTAGAACTGTTTCATTTGCGAAAATTCCAGGTTTGCCCCCAAGCTGTGCAAGGTAGAAATCAACTATATGACACTAAAACTCTTTTTTCTAATTACAAAACTGCAACATTTTTTGGCACTCAAGTCATAAAGGGAACCAAATTTATAGCAGAGATGCATATACCCACATCTAAGGTAGAGATTGACCGCATGGCTTAGAAGTCCACTGCCACGAACACCACTCAAGAGGGAAGTTATAGGCACAAACGACATTGAAATAACATTTGGTGACTGTGATACAGTTGAGAGCCACTGATTATGACTTGGACTGTTCTCTACACCACCCCTCTGGATGGAAATGCTTATAACATCCTGCATAGGAAATAATAATTAACTGATATTCAAGCTCTATCTAAAGTAAATTGAACTTGCAGGACTAAAAATCCCATCACAACATCTAAAAGCTAAGAAACTCACCTCATTCTTTAAGGATGTAATGACTGGGAACCTAACTGAAGTAGCAATCATTCCCTGGATACTGCGGCCCGCAGGATGTTCATGCTGAAATAATTAAACAGCAAACTAAATAAGATGGTTTGTCCATAACCTCATACAAATGGTCAAACACAGAAGCTTATTTACATGTACAGAATCATTTGTTGTTGGACATTAACAATTCAAAACAGTAAAGTGCGATGATTTCAGTCTTCCTACAAGACGAAACACCCTTGTGATGTACGAGCATATTAGAATCATTTCAGTATCCACAAAAACTATGACAGCAATGGTTATTATGGTTTTGAGATTCCATCTACCTTTAGTTTTTGTGTTAACACAGCAGCATTTGTATCTTCTGAAAACCTCTCATCAGCTAATTGCTTTAGCAATTTCTGCACTTGAAGGGGCTCAAGGTGTGATTTTTGTGACTGCTTTATGTGAATTACATCCTTGCCTCCCATCTTTACCCCGATAACAATATGAGTGCCATATTTCTCAATGAACCTGGATTATTATGCTATTGAATGTCAGAGGGAATAAAATTTTCCACATTAGGGTAGTTGATCATCCAAACTCAGATGGCAAAAATCAATTTATATGTTCTCCATATGTATCCCTTTTTGTTGTTTTTGGGGGGTGGGGGTGGGAAGAGAGTGACTGCAGAAAAATTCAAATTTTATGCCATGAAAGATAGAGAACTAGTTTTAATTTCAAATATAACCAAACATTTAATTTTGTGAATATTTGATTAGGAAGGACTTAAAACACCTACACCTCACACCAATCATAGTTCATAATAGAACACAATAACAAGAAAATATTCAAGTTGTTCCCAATTAAGTTTGGGATTAAGACTTTGTTGTTGTTGTTGTTGGCCACCATTCTGTTGCACAAGAAAATAAGTTATGTAAAGACAAAAGTTGTTCTAGAACATGAAAACATTTATGTGAAAACTGATACAATGTTCTCATGACAAGATTCAAAATTATTGGCTCCTCATGCCATTCATGAGGGCTAATCAAAAGCTTATGTTACCTTGTTCTTCCATTGAGCTGAAATTCAGAGTGAACCAGTGTATAACCATAGATATGTATCCATATAATTAAAGCACACACATGTAAGCCTTATGAAGGACTAGAAGACTTCAATGAACTATGTTGTTGACTTTTCCTGTCGTTCAAATCATGGGAAAAACATAAAAATTTTTGCCAGTTTTGAGCTTAAAAGGACTCACTCGGCAAGAGCAGCAGGGTCCCACGTAGCAGGCACTTCCTGTTTTACCTCATTGGAAAGTGTCAAATGGGATCTTTCTAACGCAATATTATATAACGAAATGAACCAGCCATCAAAGGCAAGGCTCCTAGTGGAAGCTGCATCTTTCTGCCAGCCAGCTCTGAAGTCAAACATGGAATTAAATTGTCCCGAAGGAATTTTACCCGACAAAGAGACTTCCTGGTTGAATTTCTCCGACATCTACAGTCAAATCAATGGATAGAAACTTAATGGCGATGAAGAAACATGTACCGCTCAGTCTCACATAATCATAGAAACTATAAACACTATCCAAAATTTCATTAGTTCACCGAAATATTAATCTTAGTTAAAAGGGTCCTAGCAGAAGGACATCATAAACTTTCAAACCATAATAAGCAATTTAAAAAAAGAAAGAAAGGAAAGAAAGAAAATTCAGATCAATGTGTAATCCTCTAAAGAACTAAATAATCCTAATGTTTTCTGAGTTGAAAGAAAAAGTCTCCAATCCAATACAACACAACAAAAGGTACAAATGCTTAGTAGTGTAATCCACCTGATTAAAAGACAGAACATCGGAATGAAGCCTTGTACGCTCCCCCTTATCGCACTTGATTCCACTGGGAACGTTTCCTACAACAATTCCGCCAGGAAGCACAAGTTCCCGGGTCAGGGTCGAGTCGAGCTCGATAAGCCTCGACGAGAAGGGACCCGGCTTGCACGCCGAGAACCAGAGGTCTTTGGTCAAATCGTAACCCAGCCCAATAACAGAGACGGCCCTCTCCGCCGCTGACTGCGGATCAAGCCGGTTGTTGAGAGCCATCGACATCTGATCAGACCGCGATAATGATCATCTGCCGACGTTGTCGTTGTTGGTTTTGGTTGGGTTGCTACAGATATAATAAAAGAAGAGCAACACGCATTGAATTGAAGTCTGTAATTTCCGTGTCTATTCGTTTTGTAATTGTATTCTGCCACTTTTCTTACCCGTCAAAGGGTTCACTTTTTTTCTTTTCTCCGTGAGTAATTTGACCTGGTCACTCCGGTCGTGGGAATACCAGGACAAGAAGGCGGCCGTCTGAATATTGTTTGCCACGTGGCAGCTTGCCATTCCACAGCTGACTCCCCTGCCGCTAGAAGACTTTGTCCGAATTGTAACTTCTGTTCAACATGCCGAATGTTTAGGTTCGACTAACACTCTGGAGTTGAAAAGGTTAAAATAATAGTCTAAAGGCTGACTACACTGCGTGTCATGGAAAAACAACGAGAGGGGAGAGAGATTAGACTTTAAACCACGTGTCAAGTTCTACTCATCAATGGAGAATCGGGTGGAGCGGATTTAATGAGAAAACACTTCGTCACAATTTGGGGAGGAGACTGATTCAAATAACCAAGACGCGTTGGTTCTGTTTTGGGCAACATAAACACATCAACCCTAGTCTTTGATTATTATCTAAAAGCTTAAGATTCTTACAAGAAAGAACAAGAACATGCGTCAAGCACTTGGGATGATGCTGACAGATTGATCATCAATTGCGCGAGGCAAAAATAAAAGATCTAACACCCAGGGAAGCCCACGTACTCACCCCTCAAGCTCGCAAGTTAGAAATTGAAAACAAAACTCAATATATTTGGTTTATTTATCAATAAAATGAAATTCTCTTCTAAAAAATATTTAACTTGTGTGATAAATTCCAAAAATTCTTTGAGAACTAATCGTGTGGTGACTTTTAATTACCCACTATATACATTTTTGTCTTGCATCAAGTGTTGTAAGAGCAAATTTTGCATAATTTAATACTGTTTTACGTAGTTCAAAGTTAACTCTTCAACCACTTAATCATGAAGAGAAAACTCTGTATAGTGTATCCCAACAATACCAAAGCAACCCTCTTAGCATTTTATTGCTAGTCCACTTTGGAAATCTAGCCTTTACTTTTAAGCCTAGCACAGTTCACTAGCCATTAAGGCTTTATTTTCATCTTCTTCTTCTTCTTGTGATAATAATTCGTTTAAAAATCAAAGAACATTTAAGAAATTACAAAAAAAAAAAAGAATTGATTCATAATTGTAAATAAATTCTCATTTTCAAAAGAAATTTGAAATTCTTGCATTCTCCCAAAATTTCAAAAAAAAAAAAATCAAAAAATAAAGAATACTCAATGTCTCCAAATTTCCAAAGCTTGTATATTATTTATGCAAATCAAGTTTCTTGTCATTTGTCCAAAAAATTCTAAAATAAATTTCATATGAATTTTCAAATCTCTTATACAAATTTTGAAAACTTCAAAATTTCAAAAAAAAAAATCATAAAAACCCCAAAAATCACCCAATTTTCTTGAAAATGTCAACTTTTTCATGTCAATTTCCCTAAAAATTTAAATTATCAAATTCAGTTTCTTTAGTGCAATTGATCATTATAAAAATATTTAAATCTTTTTCAAGTTTTTTTTTTGAAAAAAATCACCATAAAAAACATTTAGACCTTTTTAAATCTATTGATGTGACAAGCAACATGAAAATCATCCTGAACTCTTTTTGTCGTGCATTAATAGTATCTTGAACTTTTTCTTAAACCTACTTTTTGAAGTAAGGATCTTCACTAAAAGCATTACTCAACTTTGACACATTGGATCTTCACTAAAAGCATTACTCAACTTTGACACATTGTCACCCAAAACTCTAAAAATCTAAATCTAAATGAGAAAAGCCTCAAATGAGCTAACATCAATAAAATAAATAAGATTAAATAAAAAGTTAGAATATCATCAATGATTTCTTCTTAATTGTAACATTTGATAACTAATCTTATCTTATTTCTTATAATTTGACTTTATTTTAAAATATTCACTTACTTTTAATAATAAGATAATCACTAGATTTTGATACTTGAATTTAGACCTTATGTTTTTAAACCAGTTAAACTCATCCTTTATTGCATGTATTTAAAATTAATCAACTAATATATTATTTACATATCTAGTTTTATTTATAAAAATAAGTGTTATAGTATTAATGTTTTTCAGGATAGACCAAGTTCTTAAATGATCAAAAAGGTATACTAATAATTTGACCTCGTAATGTCTTTTTAGCATACATTCACTCTTTTAGAATTCTTTGAACAACAATATCAACATTGACATTCTTTTGAAGGTTAAACTCATTTACTTCAAATTATTCACTTTGCTCCTTTTAAACATTATTAGAATGTTGTTGGTATTTTGATTATTCACTTGCTTTCTCCAATCTTTTTTTTTTTTATATAGTAAAGTCATTCAACTCTTCTTTTTTAATAGATAAAAGATTAGTTTTATTAAATGCAATATGTAAATTTTTAACCATTAATTTTAAAAATTTATATTTTATAATTTTTATTATTTAATATGTAAATCATATAATTATTTATACACTTTATATATTATCGGTAAAATTATATTATTATGATTATTATTATTCAATTTTTTGTATATTACATTATATTAAAATTATACAAATATATTATACATATTAGATATTTATATTATTTATAACATGTTTATATAAATGTATACATATGTACATGTATATATGTATAATATTCATTTACGTTATATATATATATAAGTAGATAAAATTTTTAAAACATTATAAATAAAAAGTTAAAAATATATAATTACATAAAAAAATCTAATATTAATATATAATAAATCAAAAATTATACAAAGTAAACAACAAAACATTTAAGATTATATTAAAAAATTTTAAAAACTTTAGGGTTGAATTAATACTTATTACCATTAATTACTAAGTCCAATGAGGTACCTCCGAAGACTTATCTTTAGGCTGTGTGCAAATTGACCTATAAGAGCGTGGCCATTTTAATGTCCAAATCATGTTGGAATGATGATTTAGAAGTTCTAAAATTTTTCAGATTTTTATCATTCAGTATTAGGTCTTTTCCTTTCCTTTTCAATTAAGTTCTAAACTCTATTTAGGTAACACAATTTAGTTCCTTCTACCATTATTTGGATGATTAATTTGTGTCTCTAGTAAGAAAATTCATTTTCTTATCTATTAAAAAGTTTATAAAAATTTGTGAAAAAAAAAGAATTATTTTTATTATAAAATTTATAGTTCAATGAGTCTTTTAATAATATAAAAATATTAAATAATAAAATATATAATTAGGGTAATTTTCTCTTAATTAAAAAAGAGATTGTTTTGGCTGTATTATAGTTGACATGACACTGCATAACCCTCGACCTGACAAGAATATTGAAGATTTTCACATGCCTATCAATATATAAAGAGGAAATTATACTTAAATATATACCACATATTTTGAAACCAATTAGGAATTTACACATGCATTGTTTAAAAAAAAAAACAAAAAAGCTAGGGTGGGGGGAATACATTTCTTGTGGGTTGTGGCCCATTAAACGAAAAGGGACATAATTACATAAACCAATTAGTAATTCATGTTTTTTTTTTCATTTGATATATAAACATCAAAATTCACATTTTATGGGGGTTTGAAAGAGTTAGTCTTTGAATCTCCCTTCTTTCAATAGATTTGTTCTTGTGGTTAACTACTGTTATCTCTGGTTCCACCGACTTGCAGACGGGGATCATTAAGCAAAAGCATTAAGGAAACACCAGAACATAAACTTTTCAAAGAATAAATTAATTCATGATTTTTTCGATTTTCTATTTCAGCATGGCACAAGACGCTTTATGAAATTTTCAGTGAAAGTTTTTCTATCCTTGTTATAAAAAATTGATTTTTAAGTTAAAATTTCAATGATCTTCAATACTCTCCAACATACCACCTTTAGGAAAATTCTATAATGATGCTCAAATAAATAGTCACACTACTCCAATTTGTGGTTTGTTATTAAAATTGTGCATATTTGACCTTGCTTTTTCTTTTTCTGTTAGAAACTATATTTCTGCATTGTGAGATAATGCTTTGTTAATTAAGATCAATGATTAAAAAGAGACGGCAAGTCACTTCTGTTAGGATTAAGAAATGATCTTGTCTTAGCAGCATGGCAGACTTATGTCAACTCATCTTCTTATATGGAAATAGTAGCCCTCATTACATATCATAGCTCAGAAGAACAGTATAGAAGCGTTCATTGATAATCCCTTTGAATTGAGAATGGAACGCATATTCATGTTCGTATGTTCTCAGTCTAGATCACCAGGCATACACAAACTCATTGTTGTTTTCGTTTGCTCTTACATATGCTCATCCTTTCCACGGTGCCAAGGAATAGAGGAATGCAAATTCCTGGAGACATGTCCATTCTGCATGCTTTAGAGACATGAGGTATCCTCTCTCCCTGGTCTCGGTGGATTCTGCGTGGAAAGTACAATCTTCCATCGCCCGGTCGGATCCCAATCAGCCGGCCTAGCGACACGCTGTGGTCTTGGAAGAAAGACGCTGTGGACTAGTCGAAGCAAGATCAAATCAATTCTAGTGAATGCAAGTTTACAACTTTCTTGTCTGTGCTTTAGTTTCTCTTGATGTTCGGTTCAATTGTTCTTTAGTGAAGTAGTAGAAAGGCAAAAATTCGGTGCCTGAAACAAGTGAATCTCTCATATTCATTTCCTATTAAGAGGGACTATATCTATTAATGGTACATTTCAATAGCCAAGAGGGCTTAACATAATGTACGAAGCAGTCAAGGTTGAGGGTTATGCTTAGCAACCTACAACTTGAGTTCATGCTCAGAGGAGAGGAAAACAAGAGAAAGTAGAAATGACAGGAATGAAAAGTGTAAGAACGAAAAATTTTCATCCTTTCTATGTTTGGAAAGGGTAGCGCGAAAAAGGAAAATTAAAAATTTCTTGTTTCAAAAAAAGTGGAAAGTAATTAGAAAGAAAATAATATGTAGCACAATTCTAACTTTGTTCTTATACTAAAATGGATTAAAAAGAGTCAACATAGGTAAATTGGTGATTTATGAATTAAGTAGAAAAGTCAATGATTTTCCTCCTAAATTAAGAGAAATGGATTTGATGAATCATGGAACTTTCCTCAATCTAATTGTTCAAGCATTTTTCAAATTTGAATATAACTTTTTTTTTCTCGTCATTTTCCTCTCTCCTCTCCCTTTTTCTCATTTTCATTCAATTTATGAAGAAAGAGATACGAATAAAGGAACTGGCATATGCAAAGAAAAGAAGTTGAGACTTCAGGAATTGAGATGAAGCAACGAGGTAAGTGCTAGTGGTTTTCTTGTAGACTAATGATGAATAGTCCAATTATTGGAGATACGTAATAAGATTGAGATAACCACTTATTTATTTTATCATTTTAGTGAGATCTTAATAAAAAGTTAAGCGAGAGAGTCAAGTTATTTTATTCTTTTCATGCATATTATATGCTAAGAAAGTTTATATTTAACATACTTTATTTTAAGTTTAGTAATAATTTACATTCTAGATTTTCAAATGTAACAAAAAATATAATAATATTTGAGTTTTATAATAATTAACATATTCTATTAAATTTCATTTAAAAATTTTGATATAATTATAAAAATGACATTATAAATATTATAAAGAAACTAAATTACCCTTAACTTCTTAAAATTAAAATAAAATCACTTTGGGCTAATTTTAGAGTTAGATTTTTATTATGTTAATTTTTTTAATTAAGGTATTATTAATTAAAATGTTAACATAATAAATTGTATATATTTGCTTTTGATAATTGTTAGAACTTTTTTTTTAACATTATAAACTTTACCTATATAGGGTGTAAATTATTATAGAGTACAAAATGAAGCATATTAAATATAAAATTTTTTATATATTAAAATCCATTGTTCACATTTAGTTTGTTTAAATGTTTAAAATCTAAAGGAAAAAAAAATATGAAATAAACGTACTTTAAAAATAATTATAATTTGATTATAATTATAAAATAACTATTACATAAAAATATTATTTTAAAATTATTATTAATTAGTGCATTATTAAGATAAAAAATTGATGAAGACATATGTTATTATTCTTTCTTATAAAGAAAGTAATTTATCTAGTTGACAAATTTACTAGATATCAAAAGAACATGTAAATATTTGTTAAAAGATAAGTTCACTAAATCAACCTAGAAATTTATAAATATAATAGTGTGTGCATATATGTATGGGAATTTGAGAGAAAATATATTTCTGTTAAAATTTCCTATTTATTAAAATTATTATCACAAATAAATTTTGCTTTCTTATATTATTACTCATTATCTTAGCATTTTAATTAATTTCTCATTAATTACTAGGATATACTATTCTACGTTAACCTTTATAGTATACCTAATAATATCTAATATTAGTAATATAATAACATTATTATGTGGACTTCTCCTTATTTGCCGTCATTCTTGCCTTCTAGGTGCTTTCTATAATGGGGTTCAGCTTAGGGTTAATGGTGTATAATCACATCGAAACCTTTGTTTAACCTAATGCATCGCATTAAAGATAAACATAATAGATTGATTGACAAGGCAGAAGAAAGTTTCTCCTCAATTGTAGGAAAAAAATTTAAGTTGGCAGCATTCCTTAACATTGCAAGCTTTTATTAGAATTAATAACAATTTTTTTTTTTAGTATATCCCATAGTTAATATGTCCACGCTTGTATAGCAGTATCACAATTCTTATATTGCACGGAAGCCGTTCCAAAAACACAGCAACTCAAACACCACTGCTACTCACTCTTCTCTCTTCTTTTAGTGTTCTTTCCATCAACGTCAACAGCTTAAACCACCACCAACCCCACGAGAGACAGAGAGAGACGAAGCCCAAGGTAATACACCCGGAAAAAGAAAATATGCAAGTCGTAAATTTAATTGTCCTTGGTTTAAATATCTGTTTTTTTTTTTTTTTTTTGGGGGGGGGGGGATTCTGTTGTTTCTCCTTTTGAGAAATTTCCAATTTTCATTTTAGCCAAACATTTTAGATCAGTTACGAATATTGAAATTAGCAAATCTTTTTTTAATTTCAAGTAAATTTTTTCATTAATTGTTTAATTTTTTTTGTTTGTCCCACATCAGAAACCCTTGGCCAAGATGAAAAGGAATAAATAAGATGAAACCTCTATGGCTAGCTAAAACATTTTGATGATAACATGATTGATATACATTGATAATATGGGCACAAAAGGGTTGGTCTAATCACGCTGATGTTTCTACTATGTAGTAGATATAACATGTTGCTAAACATTAATTTTCATTTATGCATATAAATCAATTATTTTGTGAATTAATAATAAATTAATAGAGTTTAACTTAACTAACCTTTTGTAATAATAATTTATATTGTTGTTAATATGTTAAAAACCTAACAAATCACACATGTAAGAAGAATTGGTAAAGATATAAAATAAAAATTAAGTTAAATTTAGTTAAAAGAATTACGAAACTTTTGATTATATATGCGATAGTTAAAAATTTAGAGACTAAATTACAAAATGTAATAAAAGTTGTTACATGTAGTAGAATAAACTTTAGATTAAATAATAATTATGTTTAACAAGTAAGTAAATCAACTTTTAAGAATCAAAAGTTTTAAACTATTGTTCTAGTACATATTTATTTGGTAAATATCACTCAAAATTTCAAAAGTAAGAGGTTACCGCAGCATCAAGATTGGAGGATGAGAGATTTGAGAAACTAGTTGACAGGATGCGCATGGAGTTTGGCTGTGTCGGAGTGGCCTTTAAGCTCTCAATCGCTCGAAGTCTCTTGTTCATAATCTCTAGCCCGAAAGGCCATCCATTTGATGCACCATTGACCTGGGAAAAGACATTTATCAACAAATAGGATCATCATTTTAGCACTGAAAAGTATCCAAAAAAAATATTCCCACTTGCGATGTTACAATTCAAGTGTCCTCCTGGGTACCATTCACCAAATAAAGAAACAAGAACACAAAACAGGTGAGCTAGATGTGTGAAAGAAAAAAAGTTACGTGTTACATGTAAGAAATTTAAAGACCTGAGGAAGCCTGTGGCACATGGTAGGGGAGGAATTGCTACGTCCGACATGTGAGGCAAATTCTAAACTAAGTTGTTTCATTCTCTAAAGAAAATTGCTGCAATGTGATGAATTTCTTCTGCTGACTTGAGAATGCTTTCAAAGACAGAAAGAAAGCTAACATAGACGCTCCGAATTGAAGCTCAGAAGCTAATTGCAGTCTTCTATAAGGAAAGCCTAACAAAAGTGGGTGGTTAACAACGTTAAACAGGAGTAGTCAGGCATTGCAAAATTACAGTGGGACATTTACAGATTTTGGGATCAATGCTCGGACACGGTACAGATTTCCCCACTCTCTCGCCGATTAGGCGACAAAAAATTTGTTGGGGCCTTTTCTTTCCCAACCTATTTTTTCCATGCTTTTCTCACTAAACAAACACACTTTTAACAATCATGTGTCATCAAGAAAACATCTTGACACTTTGCATAAAATGAAATCCGAACAGTAAAATCAAGAAGTCATTAAAGTTGAAGCAAAGACGCAAACAGAGACATCAGCCATCATTTAAGTATCTAAAACGTCAAAACAAATTATCCCAGGGGTTTTCCAACCCACCCATTCCGCAGAGAGAAGGGAAAATGGAATTTAGAAGAGTGCAACAAACAGCACCTTCAAGCAGATTTTCTAATTAAGAAACAGGAAGAAAAGAAACACAACAGAAGTTTATCAATAATTGACACACTGATACAACAACAATATAACAGAAGCAAAGTTGCAGCTGTCACCTCTGTTGTTGCCATTGGTACATGGGGTTCATCCAGGAAAGAAATCAAACGCGAAATGGTATCTGCAGAAAATGAGAGGATTCACGCAAAGGAAATATAAGGAATAAGGAATTTATTTGACAGCACCAATGAACTACGTTTTAGGTGGTGTTATTAATTCTTCCCTCTTCCCCAAGCCATCAGGCGACGGAATTTATGTCTTGGGTCCCATATGGATGTTCGCTTTTTCAGCTAGTTGAACTACTTAAAGGGTTCAGACATCAATTCCTTCCTCGTTCTTGACAACTTAGTAAACATCACATTTTTTTTGCTTTCTCAAGATTTCAACCTTTAGACTTCTAAGGTGAATATCTAACTGCCAAGGTCTCTTGGGATATAATCAAAGTATTTGCTTAATGTTTAATTAATCAAATATCAAGGTATTTTCTTTTATATGAGCAATAGCTAAATTTTTTAACAAAAAAATCCCCAAAAGGTTCAATATAAATTTTCCAAATTACCCTATGAATCTAAACCAAAATATTTCCTAATTAATTTTTCTTTAAAATTTGAGATTTTTTTTCTTATTTTTACATTTAATTTCTTCAATTTTTGCTAACTCTATTGTCAAATAAAATATTCTTTTATATATATTTGTTTTTTAAGGGAAAAGATTGTCGAATGGAGAAAAGTAGCTTAGACGGTGAGGCAAACTGACTTGTGGCCCCCATTAGCTAAAAAAAATAAACCTTTAAATTTTTTTGGTAAAAAAAAAAAAAACACTTAATATACAGCGAGAATGATAAAATGTGAACCACATAACAAAATGTGGAGTTAGCAGTCAAAAAACAAACTGAAGCATTATTATATATTTTGTAAAAACTTATTATAATTTTTGTTTTATCTGTTACACAACTTGTATTTAAAAAAAAAAAACAATTAAATTTTTGAAAAGAATAATTTTTTATTTGCTAAATCTTATTGTGAACTCACTCCAAATACTCTTTATCGCTATCTCTATCTCTCTTTTGTTCTTTCTCCTGCCAAATTGAGATTTTATTTTATTTTTTTGCAATAATAGAAATAATAATAACATTTCTACTATATTTTTTTTACATATTCTATCTCTAAATTGAAAATACTTAATCAATGAAAATTTGTAATTGGAAAAAGAAATTTAGGATTGGAGGAATGGTAGTTAAACTTTTGTGTTTCTTCTTATTTAATGAAATCTTATGTTCTTATACGTCTACTAAAATATCGTTTAGCATTTTTTGGCATTGCTTGTCTCTGTGTGTGTGTGTGTGTGTATATAGATATATATATTGGTATAATTGCATCTCTTTTTTTAATCTATCTTGCCTCTACTAACAAAATTTTCTGGATCCACCATTGTTCAAGGAAGAGTCTCCCACCGACGGGAGAGGCCCTTTTACACATGCTACAGAGGGTCGACTTGAGATTACCAACCCGTGTCATCCTCTAACCCTCTAGCATCGTGAGGTGACTAGCCCAATGTGAGCAGTATCTCAACCCATGTCGTGCAAATCGGCTAAATATGACATCGCTCTTCTCCAATCAAATGGTGTGGACCCATTAAAATGCACTAATGTGCCAGACTTTGGAGCCCCATGAATACCCTTCATTCATTCCTTACTCCCAAAGGTTGACTGAGGTTTCAAGTTCAAACATCAGTATAAACTCTGATCTCACTACCCCTCCTCTCTTCTTACAAGTGCTCCGATTCACAGGTTACGTAGTTCGGGACCTCATCAGATGTATAGGGCACATTCGTTTAAGTTGGCAACAGTAGCAAGTTGATCTCAATTTCAGTTTCAGGTGCACCAAAGGTCCACATGATTTCCTGCCATGGAAAATCATTGCAACGTTATAGCAAATCTCTGTGTAATTAAATGCCCGTATTTCATATTGATTTGAAAATAAAATAGCTTATTTTGGCGTCAAGGTTTTTAAATGATCAAGTAAATTAGGTTGGCTATGTTGATGCCACATCAAGAATTATCATTAACTATCCAACCATGGTAACTAGTGATAAAAGGCAAATTTGGGGTTGTATGGTAAGGTTTACAAATAGTGTTCCAGTTCTCATCAATCTGTAAAACAAGTGGGAGCCAGATTGCACTACGCTAGTTTCTCTCGTGTTTATCTTTAAGGAGTTCCCCGTGGTTAAAAAACAAAGACCTCCTTAAGAATCAAACTAAGTGAACTAATCGAGGTAGCTTCTTTTGTAGGTGTTACATTGTCAAACTTTCAACTAATCGAAACTTAGAAAAAAAAAACATATATATATATATATATGATTTATTTATAATTTATAATTCAACTAATTACTTTATTGATTTGATTATCAATCGATAGAATCAATAATTTCTTTTTAAAAAAAAATCATATCTAATTAAACTTTGACTCTTAATTTTTTTTTGATTTAATTAGTCAATATGACTCGATTTTAAAAATTTTGAATTAAGAATTAACTAATAAGTATTATCTTTTAAAGAAATTGAAATTCAATTTAGACTTTGTGAGTTGAACCAATTATATTTTTCATATCTAGTGATTTCCTACTCTAGCTAGTGAGATGCCTAGAAAGCAAACAAAATTAGCAAGCAATTTCACCGCAAGGAAATATCATTTCCGCATTCAACTATAGGTCAGAATTCTTGGGTTTATGGTTTAGGTCCAATGTGGCAGGTATGATGATTACAAGCATATGTGCCCCACTAAAAAAAAAAAAAAATTATACCTTCCGTCATGACATGTCCTAATTGCTAATCGAATATCGGAGCTTCGTTTGGTAACAGTTAAAAAAGGGGAAGAAATAATGAAACCAAATGGGCAATGTAAATGGTGCAGATCGCATCAATGGCCATGGTGGTCTGGCAACGAAAGTTGGTCACAATTATGCCACTCCCATTGACGCATTTCATTTCATTTTCCTCACGCAACGCCCCCATCATAGTTGTTTCCCCAATTCTCTTTTTTTAATTCGATGGGTCAATATTTTTGTTGAAAGGGCTCCATCCCCATGAAGAGTCGGCAATAGGAGTGCAATACAGGCACGTGCCTTCTAGGCCGTAATTGTAGTTTATTCTCATTATGTCTTAAGATTCATACATTTTCATTTATCTTTTTCTTTTTTTTTTTAATGTATAGATATATATAATTTTACATTTTATAAATGTATTTAATTATTTTTTTATATTTTAACTGAATTCTACTTATAATTTTGTTTTTCGTTTGCATTTAAAATTAAATTGATTGACCCACATTTTTGATAAATGAAATTAAAATTCTTTCTTTAAAAATACCATTAAGACCATTAGTTTTATATTAATAATTGATAAATGTAGAATTATGACTATTGAATAGATATTAGGGGCTGCATTGAAAGTCTTCTCTGCGTGAAGAAAACATGTATTCACGTAACGTTTTCCCTCAGTCAGCCCGCCATTAACGGGGCAAGTGACCAATCCTTTCCACGTTGATAGTTGACAAATGCATGACTATGAATGAATGAATGTTGAATTAGATATTATCGCTTCGCAAATGCCATTTCTGTAAAACATTTCCCCCCAAGTCAGCCCGCCATTCACGGGGGCAAGTGATCAATCCTTTTTGTCCTAATTGCCTGTGTTTGACGTTGCCCGAAGTTTACCAACAAGACTAACCCCGCCACTTGGTCTCCCATCCCCAAAATGGTGCATAGCATAGCATATTCTCGAAGCTAAATTTTTTTCCCTTTTTTGATTAAAAAAATTTTATCAAAATGTTATGCAATGAGGCTTTTTCTTTTCTTTTCTTTTAATAAATTTTAATCTTTCTTCTCACACTTCTACATAGAAGACTAACTTTTTAATCAGATGAATATGTTCTTTGAGGGATAGTCGTCAAACTAAAATTGTCAAGTGACCGAAGCCAACAACTCTAACCCTGACCAATTAATGCATTGGTTGCACCTTAGGCTTAGTTTTGGGGTATGATTCTTTGAATTCATACCTACTAATTAAACAATTTATAACTATTAACAAGAGAATTAAAAATTCATAGTAAAGATAGCAGCTTCGGATTGGTGAACTACTAAACCAAATGCTCATCTAGGTCATAGAGGCCGGATCTTTGGATATACTGGACCCTGTTTTCGTCGCATTTGGTATCCCTCCTTGCATTCCTCTCCGTATCTCTCCAAGATTTCCCCCCTCAAGGATTATGTCAGAGTTAGGAAATTATTGGTTGATTTCATATCGTCACCTCAATCACTATTCTATGCAGAGCGATATAGAATTTATTGGAATAAAAAGAGCTCTCTTTATTGTATAACTAACAAACGAAAAAATTCATCGCCTCAATGCTCATATGCAAGATAGTGAATGAAATTGGAATGTTAGCTGTTGTTCATAATGAAAACTCAATGCGTCAATAATAAAACTTTTCCCTCAGAAACTGACAAGCCAATGTCGTTGACAAACTGAACAAAAATGACGCAGTTGCCCAGCTGGCTCAGTACAGAAGACAGCACATGCATTTACCATAGTGCCTAGCACTAGCAATGGCACAATCATTTTCCAAGTGCCTTTCTGCTCGCCGAACGTCAATCAATACCACTTTTGTGCAGCATGACAAGGGACCATATCATTACAGTACGGAGAAGTCTCGGCATTCACTTGGGCTATGCACATAAACTGGTCCATTGTATTCTATAGAGATTAAACGAGTGCAGAGATGCCGCAAAGGGATAAGTACCAGCAAAATGCATTCCCGTCATTAAAAAATCCTCCACTCCATATGTTCCAAGTAAAATGGTGAGCTCAAACATTACTAAAATCGACCAGATTCTAACAAAAATTTTCAGGCTTCTAACTTAGATTTTTTTTTTTTTTTGGAATAAGAGTAGCTTAAATGGTCAGGAAGATAGGATTTAACACTTTGCATAAAATATTCCAGTTGTTGATGAGACCGGCTAATAGATTAAAGGGACATATCTACCCAAGATCATCAACGTTATCATTTTATATAACGTGCACCAATTGAAATTTTAACAATAAGTCCAGCTTGCCTCTCTTAGTTTTTTCTTTTTTTTTTTTCCTTCTTTTGGGAGGAGGGGAGGGGTTCTGGTTGTGGCTTCTGATCATATTTTTTTGAAGCAATGAATTAACGCCTTGCAAAATAACCAGAGAAAAAGGAATTCGAACAGCACAATCTAGTAATTTCACCCACTGTATGTCTTATTGATCTTAACGTTGAAAACAGAAAAACAAGAGGCAATACTTGGCGACAACTTGTAAAAGCAGGAAACTATGCAAACATTTTAGCAAGATCACAAAAAAAAAAAAAAACACTAGAAATAAATTTCATATCTTTGTATATCGCTCAACATAATAGAAAATTTAGTCTAATTAACATCCGAAATCACCCCATTATACTTGATAGCCGCAACAGAGGATTTTCCCATAGACCAAACACTCATGGCACGTAATGCTCATCTTGGCTCTCCTGGAAATAATTCTGGTTCTGGTATCTTCCCCTGTTGCCGTTGTACTGGTAGGGGTTCCCATTGGTTTTGTAATAGCCCTCTGGATCCTGATAATTTTGGTAGTAATTTTTCTCATTTTTAATGTCATAAAAGTACTTTCCATTTTCCAAGAACCTGGTGTCACTCATGCCTTGCTTTCCATTGTTGCTGTACCCATTGGCCCCGTTGTAGTGGTAGTTGTTCTGGTTGGACTTTGTGGAGTATCCAGTTTCCTGGAGGCTCGTTTCACCCAAATTCTCTTGTTGCTCCTTGTAAGCATCGTTGTTGTTGTTGTTGTTGTAGTAACGGTTGTTGCTGTAGTAGTTGTTGTTGCTGTTGGGGTAATTGGAGTATGTTTCTTGGTTTTGACCGTAGGTCTCTGGTTTGTAATTAGGGACGTAACTGGATGTGGTATATCGTGCATTGGCGAGCTTGGTGGTGGGGAGCTCACTGGACTCTTGACCATAAAGCCCATAACTTTGAGTCTCTCGGACAAAGCTTGGCTGTTGGTCTTCTTCCTTGGGGGTATTTTTAGCATTGTTGTTGTCAAGGGTTGTCGTTGTAGTAGGACTAGGACTGACCTTGCTGAAGAACTGGCTCTCCCTGCCATCAATTTGGGCAGAGAAAAGGGTTAAGAGGAAGAAGACTAGGCAAATGAATTTTAGGGAGGAGGCCATGGCCGGAGAAATAGAGAGATGTAAGAAAACACTCTGGTGGTCGAGTCTGCAGTGTCTATATGTAGCACAAGTGTGTGTGAAGGCTGCCATCTTTATATAGAAACACCTAACCATGGGAAAATAGGAAATAATCTCTCCCTCTCTCTTCAAAATTTTCCACTCCTTTTTGGTGGAAGATGCCAGTGAATTGTCTATGATTGTGGCCCCTCCATTAAGGAAACTTTAGCACACGGCCCTTTTTCTTTAATGTTTACTTGTTAAATCATGAATTTTCTTTTTCTTTTTCTTTTAGTGCTTCCTTCCTCTCGAGTAATTTTACCATTTTATGAATCACGTCATGGAAATTGAATGATTCTTAACCAAAATCTCTCGATAATAAATAAAATCTCTGATAAATTATCATGCTCATTCATCTGTTGAACTTTTCTTGTTTCCTAAGCAAACCAAACTAGATTGAGGTTAATTAGGACATATATTAAGGCATTGATTGACATCAAAATCGTCGAGAGAGAGAGAGAGAGAGAGAGAGAGAGAGAGAGAAAATTACAGGGATCTGCAAATATAAAGTAATCAATCAAAATTTTCTTGTTTTATTTTTCTTAAAATAACTGATTAGAATTGTTAAAAAATTTTTGTTTTTATATATATTTCTTTTAACTTACACTACACTCATGTAATACTGTTCAAAATACAAAATTGATTTTCAATGTGTCCCAACATAATTACAAAAGAAATTTTATTAAGTGGACACCATAAATACACATTAAATAACTATAATTTCATGTTCAAAATTAGTGTCTTATTTAACTTTTATTTCCGTGAGAGTTAATAACAACTTTGCATGCGGGATTCAAGGAAAATGTTGAATGTGTAAATCACTAATGAGGGCAAAGAAAAGGGCAAACTTCAACGAGAAGCCTGCTTTGGAGGAGTGAATCGTTTCCTCAAGGAGAGCAGTGGGGCATCTTTTGGATGGAATTGTCAAATTTGGGCAACTGGGTTTGCGATCCAGATAGATTCCATGGCGGTGTGGGGTGTGGCCGCCTAATCATGCGAGGACTGCGGTGGGGTGAGCCAAGCCAAATTATGGCACGTAGTGCAGGCACCATGTGCCCTCCTCCGTCGTCCGTCCACTTCTTTTCCACTTCCCCAATTTCCTCTTTTTTTTTTTTTTTTTGTCTTGGCTTTTCTTAATTTTATTTTATTTTTTTATAGGAATGCTATAATGATCCATTATCCCCCCGAGTTTGCACGCTTATAGCATTCTGAAGCTCGCCGGACCACTCACAGGAAGAAAAATGTATATAAAAATAAATATGTACAATTTTGAGAATAACTAAAATTTTTCATTGAATAATAGAAATATGTTTTTTTAATGAGTTTAATTTGCAAAACAGTTTATTTTGTAATATAAAGATGTAATTTTTTTTTATAGAACCATGATTACTGTTATTATTTTTCTATTTAATGGATGAAAAAAATAGTTAAGATTCAATACTTAATCTTTACTTTTAGAGCAACCCAAAAATAGAGATTCAAATCTCATATATCAAATATGGATTAGCTTGGTCTATTACCATATCTAGCTAATGATTTTCCTTTCTTGCTTGTTAAGAACTTTCGTTTCTCTTAAATTTGTGCCAAAAATTTTATGGACTGATAAGATTTTGGAAACGAGTATAAAGATAAGATGTTAATTGGGTCTGCTGGCAATGAATGTTAATTTCAAGAACTGCAGTCCAAGAAATTATGAGATACACCAGAAATGCTTTTCAAGTACGCTAGCTATCTCTTCATGGTGAAAGGCTTGACAAATGCAATGGCCTGCTGAACTGTCATCAAATACACTCACTGTTTCAACTTAATTGACCTTATGATCCCCATTAGCGAGGGTTCAAAATTGTCGAATCGGGGAGTTTAAATTTGCATTTTAAAAATACAGTACAGTGAAAAACACACAATAAATATACCACTGTTTAATAATTTTGTAAGAAAATAATAATGATTGTTAATAAAATAATAAGTGTTTAACTATATTATAAAGTTTTTTTATTACCTTTTATTTTATTAATTTTTTTATTTTACAAATAACTATTAAATAATAAATTTTATCACTGTAAATTTATCAATTACATCAACAAAATTCAATTACAATTCTAAATAGACTCTCAACGAACATTTAGGAAAATCATTTGTTAACTTCTTACATGGATTTTGAGGATATTCCAGCCACGTCTAGACAGCTCGAGAATTTATTTGCTTACAATATATACACATAATTAATACGTGGTCCTCACGTATGTCTATGAAGTGGCGGGTGAGGAATTATGAGTCATGACTTACAGAAAATATATTGAATCCATCAACCTTGCCGCCCGTTTGGTTTTCTTCTATATTGCTATTATTATTTGTTGTTGTTGTTGTTGTTGATAATTAAAATTAATTGTTGCTTGTTGATTATTGTTAAAGATTAGTGAAAATTAATAAATGTTTGGTTAATTTTATATTTATTGTTTTATTTTTGAATAATAAAATGATAAACATAGAAATTTAAATGATATGAAATATATCACATAAATAAAATTATTATTTTTATATTATTAATTTTAAAAAATTTATTGTCAAAATAATGTAAAGACTCTTTGTTACTTAACTTTAAACACGTATAAAAAAAAAACTACTAATATTCACAAGATAGCTAGAAAAAAAAAAAAGAAAATGATTATTTGAGATTTTTTTATAATTACTAATATAAATAAACATTTGAAGTAAAAGTTATTCTTTAAAGTTGTAAAAAAAATATATGTTGCTTATATAAATAGTCATAAAATATAAATACAAAGATAATAAACATATCTTTTTTTTTTAAGGTATGAAGAAATTAATATTAATCAAGAAATATAATATAAGATTGTACTTAAAGACTCTAAACAAAAAGGTTGTAGTATCATGATTATACTAAAAAATTTTACATAAAAATTGATAATCTTCCTTTCTCTATATTACAAAATAAGATTTCTAATTTCATAAAAGATTTGATGAAAATGAATATTCTCCCCTTAATCCATAACTAACCAACTTAGCAAATCTACTAAATCACCTATGTTTGGTTAAACTGTTATACCCATGCTAAGAAATCCATACACCTGTATAGTACTATTTTTGCCATTGCATTAGTAAAAAAATTGCATCTTTATGGTCAAAAGACAAAGAAAATCTAATTTTTAGCATTAGTTTAGATGTTACGAAACACTAACATAAAATTCCAAGGTCCTTTAACCTAACGATTTTTCCACATTATTACTACACATAAGTTACTTTCAATGGTTAGTAAGGCATGACCTATCTTCCTTTATTAAGCCCATAACTTCATAATCTCCTTAATTATACCTCATTAATATTTATCGTCTAACTAATTTTAAGTAAAGATAAATCATATACCAAACTTCCTTCCTCAATATATCCCATATACCTATCATTCCCCACTCCCTTATCAAGGTCACATCTGTGTTAAATTTGAACGTACTCATTAATAGCTTCTCCTATATCGAACTAAAAGAATAAATCTAATTGATCTATATGGGTCAAAACTTCTTGAGATTTAAAAAGAAATCGTTGTAAGAGAAAGAGCTTATTAGCGATTTGGTCTTTAACCACCACCACATCCATGTTCACACCAAGTCATAAAATTGATTCACCAAAAATGGTTTGCCTATGAAATAACACTAGTTTTAAGTGAGCCAAATAAACCAAGCAATCACATAGAACCACTTATGATATATCCCACTAAACTAAACATTTATACCACATAGTCCAAATTAGAGTATAATGAAGAAAAAAAAGGTTGCTCAATTCTTATGACGTCCTACAAATCGTGTAATTGACCTTTGATTAATTGTTAAACAAAAATATCTACCTTAGGTAAAGCCAACCCTTGCCATACTTAAGAAGGTATAACATCAAATGACCCCCTTCAATCATCCATTACTTCATAGTAAATGCATCATCCTTTTCCATTAGCTATATTAACTTATTCATTTCTGTTTATGAAAGTTATTGATTATGCAGTAATCCTTCAAACTCTTTTACCATAGCTCTTCTTCCCAATCAAATAATTGGCGACACCACACAATCTCCTATTCCCACTTGTCACCCCTTCATCGTCCAAACTTGTTAACTAGATCTTTTTTATCCTTACAAATGCAAAGATTTGAGGAAACTACTGAACCAAAATGGAATTACCAAACCATATCTAATGCTAAAAGTTCACTTTTCGATTATCCCCAACCATATAACTAAAATGGTGTTTAAAGGCCCTTAGATGATCAATTTCTTTTTGCCACTCAGCACAAACCCCATACCATATTGAAGTCTTCTGCACACATCTTACTAACTACTCTCATAATCATCATTATGGATTACCATAACGTGTCTTTAAGACTTTTACCCAAACTATCGTCTCTTCATACTTCATTCTTGATAGTTATATCATTAAAAGTTCCTTATTACTGTCTCTCAACTACCTAATTCCAAGCTCACCTTAGTCCTTCTACCTACACACGAGCCCTTACCCACCTAATGCATCCTTCTACTACCCTCCTACTCCCTTTAGAAAAAGGATCATTGAATTCATTCTATCCACTACTCAACATGTTTAAGCATTTTAAACATTAATATCAAATAAATTAGAAAAGAATTCAAATATAATTTTAAGAGAACTAATCAACATGCCTTTGATAAAAACCAAGTTTTCCATCTCACCAATCTAGTTTTTATTTTATGAATTACCAAATCCTATAAGCTTTTAATTCTCAAGTTGACCCTTAATGATAACCTAAGGTACTTCATGAGAAAAAAGCCTATCCCACATTTTTAATAATTAGTCTACCACTAAATCTTTATCTTGTAACCTTTAATTCCATATATTATAGTTTTAGTTAGATTAATTTTCATCCTCATGCAACCTTAGATGCATTACGAATCTGCTTATAATCTTCAACATACTCATCATATGTTGTACTAAAGATAATGGTATCATCAATAAAGTATAAATGGGTGATCTCAATTTCATTGCCAAAAAAGATACCCTTAATAAGACCCAATTCAAAACTCTTTTTAAATAAAGCGTTTAATCCTTCAACTACAAGTAAGAATAAAAAAGAAAAGAGTAGGTTGCTTTAACATAGGCCTCTTGCCATTAAGCATTACTATGTAAATGTACCATTAATAAAGATAGAAATTTATGGTGTCGATATGCACTCCTATGTCCATTTCTTTTATTTTGTACTAAAATTCATATGTTTAAGGGTGTTTATTAAGAAACTCTATTTAACCGAATTATAAGCTTTTTCAAAATTAATTTTTATCACAACTCCTCTTTCACATCTTAGCTTTATCCCCCAAATTCTCTCGTTCGCTATAAAAATGTTATCTAGAATATTACACCCCCTATAAAGGTGTTTTGTGATTCCCATACCAATTTACCAATCATCGACCTAAACATTTTAAAGAGTACTTTAACTAATATCTTGGAAATAGACCCTACTAGAGAGATCAAATAGAATTAACCATGGGACTTTACTACAACTTCCTTTGGTATTAAAACTAAAAAGGTAAAAATAATAAACTTGCATAATTGACTATGCACATAAAAATACTATATAAAGTCTATTACCAATTATCTTATTATCAACTAAAGTTGTTTGATGAAATTAAGGTTAAAACCATTTAAGCTCAATGCCTTATTTCTATCATAATCTTTGATCACCTCCCATATCTCTATCTTTATGAATAAACATTCCAAGATCTTATTATTTACATCTTCCAATGTTTAGAAAAAATGACCATTTATTTTTAGACATCGTATTGTAAAAATACCCAATTGCTTCTTAAAATAAGACCACATAGCTATTTTAATCTTTTGAGGATTTGTACAGGTTTGTCCCTTAGAGATAATATGGTTTATCATATTCTTGTAATTTTGATTGAAAGCTGAAACATGAAAAAACTTTAAATTTAGTCCTTTGCAACTAACCACCTAAGGCATGATTTTTGGAACTATTATTATTCATTATTTTTAAGGCCTTTCTACTAATCTACCTTTACTTACATTAAAACTATCTTTTTTGCATCAACAACATTTGGATTTCCTACTTCAGGGATAAATGCTTAACTCTCAATTTGCCCCTTTTTAATTCCTTTTGTCTTTCTTCACAATCCTATGTGCTCTAAACTCTTAAAAATTTTTAATTGCTTTCATACAATCACATAAGATATATCCCAGACGACCTATACCATAATATTGAGACCATACCTCCCAAACCTATTTTCCTAATTATTGATTATCACCCCTCAATGGTTGAAGTACCAAAATGAAATTGGACCTCATTGTCAATCATTTAATCTAATGCATACTCTTAAATGGTCGCTGAAGAAGTTATGAATACCCCATTATTTTAGGTTTGAAACCACTACTAACCAATTTTTCTTAATCAAAAAATGATCTATTTGACTCATAAAGAGGGGTCTCTTAGGACTTGCACCATGTAAATCTCCAATCTTACATAGGTAAATTGACAAGCCTCATATTAAACATTTATTCATTGGATTATCGAATAACCTATTAATCATTTGTAACATGTTTCCATTGGTCTTCTACTATTATCATATTGAAGTCACCCCTAAGAACCATCATCCCCCAAGCCTATGCCTTAAACCTTTTAACCCATCATAAAATTTCTAATGTTTTGAATGATCATTCAGAGCATACACAATAATTAGCATAACAATTTAAGCTAATGACCTTATCTCCCCTACCAATACCATAAATCAGTTTGCTAACAATGTATGTTGTAATTGAAACAAAGATTCATACCAAAAAATTGTTAAATCTTCTTATTACGCCCACTGTTTCCATTGCCACAACCTAAATATCCTGATCTCCCTATACCTATCTCAATACTAGTGCTAATATCGTACTTAGTTTGGTTTCTTAAACAAATAATTCTAAGATTTGATTTTTTAACCTATTTTTAAAGTGCTTTGCATTTATTAGACCTCTTTAATCCTTTAACATTAATAATACATATTATGCTATTAATATATAAAACCCAAATTAACCACCAATAACTCACCAAATCAACAGATTGCTTTTTTGCTGATAAGAGAACTTGTGAAAAGTCATCACTTCATTCTTAATGACTATTAAGCCCATCATGTTCTTTAACTCAAGCACTTGCATAAATTCTCTTTTAAAGGTTTCATTATAAAGGCATATTGTATTATCAAATATTTGTCTTTTATCAAATACAATTTCAAGCACTATCATCTTAACATATTGGCCTTGTTTGTCAAGACAAATTTTGTTAATGCTTGCTCCTTTCCTTTTCCCCCTTTCCCTTTCTTTCCTATTGATTTACCTTTCCTCCTTACTAATATAGTTATAGTCATCTCCTCTACCCAATGCCCCTATATCTCAACCACTGCTCATCTTTGATCGTGAGTATGATAGCCAACCTCTTCTTCTTCATTCTTACTCATGACCCTAAAACCAATGCATTCCTTTTCTCGGCCTTCCTAACCCACCAATACCCTTATAGTCTCCTTAGCGCCACCAACAACTGTCAAAACTTCATCGATTCCTTTATACCCAATTCCAAGTGATATAAGACCATTCTTTGTCCCCTTTAATGTAACCTATCAGCCCACTATCCTTAACTCACCCCATAGCTAGTAGAAAAATAAGGAAAAATTTAAGAATCTACCTATAACGTTTCATTATTTTTTATTTCGTCTTCATAAGGTTTTTACATTTTGAGATTGACATTTCACGTTACTTTCATTACATAAATTTAACTTTTTTTTCATTACTTCTTCATCAATGTCATATGGTAGATATAAGAGTATCGCATTAGATATTAAGTTAATATTGGTGTCGTTTATAATGCGAAAATCTTTTTAAAAAATTTTAAAATTTCAAACAATTTGAAAAATTTTCAAAAACAAAATTCTAAAAAGATAATATCATAGAAATCTCCAAATATTCCAAAATTTCTAAAACTTAAGAAAATATGATTTTTTTTTTGAATTTTTAGATTTTTTTATTTTTTTTTTCAATTTTAAGTTTTTTTTTTAAATTTTGGAATTGTTTTGCATTTTGGAAAATTTTTCATGATTTTATTATTTTTGCAATTTTTAATGTTTGATATTTTTATATTTTGTAATTTTTATTTTTATTTTCTGGAATATGCATATTTTTTGTTTTTCTAATTGTCTTTGAAATTTTTTGTTTTTTCAAATCTCTTTTTGGAAATTTTTTCCAATATTTCAGAAATTTTTGAAAAAAAAAATCTAAAGAGATCAAATGAATCCAAATCCTCAATGATCCATAAGCTTCAAAGAAGCTTAGTACAAGGAAGATCAAAACGTTCCTATTGATCACCTTCGAAGAAGCTTTAGATGGGGTGAGCAATCCGAGTGGGTCTCATATAATGTTTATCATTGTTTATTATTATTATTATTATTATTATTATTATTATTTAAATATGTGATGTGGAAACAAATAAATAAATAAATATTCAAACAAATATAAACTATATATAAACAACAATAATGTGCAATCAATATAGTTTTGTTAATTGTACGCAAACTTTACTTTGCGGTACCTACATCACATTTTTCAACAAAAAGAAAAAAAAAGGGATAAATATATGAGAATGACCACGTTGGAGACACTGTGGCCAGGTCTCTTTTGATCTCGAGGCAGAGCCCAAGGTGGTCCCGAAATATTTTCTGATGGTGAAGATTGAGCCTTTGGAGGATTCACTCGGGGTATACCCAAAGCTCCAGTGGCTGCACTGCCGAGGACGAGGATTGTGGGTGGCCTCACCAGCGGTGGTGCTTGTGCATTGCATGAATCGTGATGGGTGTGGTTCGTGATAATTTCACGTATTTTTTGTCGAGATAGTTACCCGGAATGTGAATGATTAACGAGTGGTATACGAGAATCATGACTCTCTCTCTCTCTCTCGATAGAGTTGTTTCAAAAGTCTTGTTATAATAATAAAAAGAATAAGATAAAATGAAGAGTTATATTTTGGCATTTCGGAAGGATGAATCAACCCTAAAAAGGAATTTATTGATTCTCTCCCAATTGGATTGTGGGGGCGATTATTTACTTCAGGAACTAGATCTCTGTTTCCTGTGTAGAACTACCATAGTTTTTTGAGCTGGAACCGTAACCTAATTACCCGCTATAACTTTAATATCGCAAAATCAATTTCAGTCCATTTTGGTTTGGATTTGAAATGGAATCATAGCAAAGTGTAATGGGTGTACACTATCTAACTTTCACATTGTCAAAGAAGAGGAGATCTTAAACTATATAAATGTGGACACTGTACACCTAACAAATTACTTTTTAGAGAGAAGATAATAATTTCGTAACAAAGTGATGTTAGAGTCTTCTCCTATCCGCTGTGGAATCCTCGACTTGGTTCGGAATACCAAGAATCTGGTTCGGTTTGTATCCAAGAATATTGATAAAGTCGTCAATAAATTCGGTGTGAGAGAATGTATCGAGTGTGCATACTACTTAATTTTCATATTATCGAAGAAGGGGTTTCTTATACTATACGTGGGGAGGCTGGTTGATTGGCGAGAGTCTACTTGTTGCTCCGTAAAAAGCTAATTTAAATTTAGCATTCCAACATCCCACACGGCTAGCACCCATTTGCGTCAGTGCAAGGGAGACTTGGCTTGTGTTTGGAAAATGTCACGAAGGAAGAGGAAAATGCAAAGAAGAAAATAACTCTTTTTTGGCCCATTATATTCATTCCTTTTTAAGTTTAAGAGAAAAAAAAATTATTGATTCTTCTTCATAAAATATGTTCATGTTAAATATTTTTATTTAACATTCATCAATTTTAATATTAGAATAAAATTATATTTTTAACAGATATTATTTTCCTTTTCTTATTTTCCATCATTTTCCAAACAATTTTTTTTATTATTATTCCTCCCATTCAGTTTCCTTTCTCCTACTTTGTCATCCAAAACAAAGAGGTTAAAGAATCAACTCTACGGGTCTATCTCGCTGAATTTGGGCAAAATTCACATAACCTCATGGCCCATTCCTGGTTTGATTTTGAGAGCTTAATTTAGGTGAGTTGGGCCTTCCCTACAATGTTATCTCTTATATGGCAGTGGACAGAGTTTTGATTCCCTGCCTATCAAAAATCCTGCCTTTATGGTGGTCCTACCTAATTGTTTTTGGGATCCAATGGCTTTTAAGTATTTTATGATTTTTTTTTTTTGGGGGTGGGGGGGAGGAGGAGTCAACAGGAAAATATGAGGTTATCCCACTGAAAACTTTGTTTATCTCTACTGAACAATAATGAGTAGCCCCAATAAATTTATTATTTAAGTATGATTTTGTTATTAGATAAAAAAAAATATGATTTACAAAAATTTTATTAACTCAATTTTCTAAACTTTTCTAAATCCATATGCATATACTATTTGTGTAATACCTTTTATTTTTAAGTTAAGTGGTTTATGTTTTTGTGAAACATTCAAAATAATTTGTGCATATAAAACTATGATTTGTTTTGAACTTATTCTTTAATTACAAAAATAATACTATTATCATTTTCCCAATGTGTCTTGGTTTAAAATTTTCTAATTATTCTTAAATTAAAAATATTTAATTTATATTTTATCAAAAATTGTGGTAAGAAATAAAATAATAAATCCATTTTTTTGGGTACTTTTTATTTCTACAATTTCCTTTGATTGTACGTTTTTGCTTATTTTACCACCGAAAAATACCGTGTACAAAAATTATAACTTGATAACAAATTTCTTTCTTATAGCTTTTTACTATTATCATACATGTTTAAATAAAGTTTTTATATATGTTAAAAAAATGACTAGTTATATACACACACAATTATATAATTTAAATTAGTTACATCTATCAATAATTAAATTAAATTTGAAATTATAATTTTTAATCACACAACAATGTATAAATTTTTTTATTAATTAAATTACACTATGATTGAACTTTAAATAAAAATATTACTAGAAAGCATTTAGATATTATTAATTGAGAATTTTTAACACGTGGTCGTCATAATCGTGAAATTGATGGCAAAATGCTAGTTTGACATGTGCACGTCTCCCACCTTATGCAGACCAGAGCCATTTAATTTTTGAGATTCTCGGCTATCTATTAGGGCTAGCAACTGACGAAAGAGCCAAAATTAAATTAAAGCTTAGATAATTATTTATTTTTTATTAAGGAAATTGAATAGATCAGAAGTTATTCAATAAAGATAATTCCTTTATTCTTATTAATTTCCCACCTTTCTCTTTTTTTTTTTAACATAATTCCATATATATATATATATTTTTATTTATTTATTTATTTATTTTATCAGAAACATAATGCAAAATATATAAAAAGATTGAAATTTTTCAAGAGGCTGGCTGCTGGAGCCTCAAGCCCGTTGATGGCATCGGCCTGCCGCCGTGTTTTTCAGGAGACAGTCAAATTGGGGATTTTCTACTTTTCAACGTCAAAAACGCGGTTTGTTTATCAAGAAACGGAACCAAAAAGAGAAGGAAGAAGAAAAAAAAAATGCTAATAACAAAACCCCGAGAGTCCCCCCGTGGCCAGACGCTAACACACTGCGACTCCCGAATGTCCAACCCAAGACCGAACCGACACGCTTCCTTCAACCCCCGGGGGCGAATATAAACGACAAAAGCACGTTTCACATGCACAGAATTACACCCTGTTATTTATTACAAAAGAAGTCTTTGTCCGTATCTCCTTCTTCTTCTTCTTCTTCTTCTCCTCGTTGGTTTAGGTTCAGCCTAAATAACAGCAAAATTATAGTCATACAGGCGATTGAATTTTAAATTTTATGCATTATAATTAAACGTAAAAAAAAAACAAAAAAGAGAGAGAGAGGGAGAGAAATCCTGTTTAAAAAAGCTAATTATTTTTATAAAAATAATTGATCCTCAACTTATACTAATAATAACTATGATTAATATTTTTTGAAAAAGCCTTCAAAAAGTTATTTTGGATTCATAAATGTTTGAGAAACTATAATTGCTGAGTTTCGACACCAAGCATCCAAAAATTTAGCAAAATTAAACAAAAGTTATAGCATGCAGGATCATGTCTTTTACTGAATATGATGGTCAGACTCACCGACGGAAAAAAGGTGAACCTACATTTTGTCTTTATTTATTTATTTATTATCTGTCCTGGAAGAGAAAAGCAAGAGAGACAAAAAAAAAATTATATATTTAGTTTGTGGATCTGGGGAAGAGCGTGAATGTCCTTTTTGGCAGAGGAAAAATGCACGGAGATTTCGAGGAAAATCCGCCTACGGCAGACTTTGGTGTAAAAGAGACACCAGAGAATCAACAGGAAATATTTGAAATCATGCCCTCTACAATTATTTTTTGCCTCCCCAAAATGAAAAATTTTATAAAAAATAAAAAGAAGACAAACTTTTGTCCCTTCTAACCTAAAAATTAAATATAAAAAAAAAGAGAAATGCATTTAGAAGATCATTAAGAAGATCCACAAAAATTATAAATTCATAATTCATTTTTTTTAACTCTTCTTAATTGAAGAGCGCATATGCCTTTTTTTCTTTTTCAAGCCTAATTCTTGTATATCTCTGTTAAAAATTGAAATTAAAATATTTATATGTAGAAAGAAGATTTCCTTTTTGAAATTTAGTTTCACCTATAAAAATAGCACGATTGTTTTTTTTCTCTCTCTCTTGTATATCCTTCAATGTAATTTTTCATCATGAGTTGATCTTTAAATAAATCGAAAAATCTTGGTTTATAATTTTAGTAAAACGTTGCCATAAAAATCACGAATACCCAATAATCTTGACAACTTATTTATTGAGACTGTGCATCTATTTTTATTGTTTCTTAATTTTATCTCCAATTAAAATGTTTCGTTTCTTTAACTCCATGTTCTCTTATATCTATACATTCTTTTATATTTTCTTATGCATATATTTTTTTTATCCATTTTCCGACATCCACTGTTAATAATTGATGACACATGATCTCTTCTTGCATATGCATTCTCCCGCTGTCAACAATTTGTAGGCAGTTTCGTTCTACTTCAAAAATTTTTGGATGCGTATGTCCAAGGATTACATGTGGACATGAGACGGCACCACGTTCGAGGCAAATTAGCACCCAATAAAACAACAAAAAAGTATAAAAGAATAGTCAATGGAATCAGGGCACGCCGCGTGCATAATTTGACTTTAGCGGCCATGGGCAGCAATCAGCCATGCTTTACTTTCCCACTCTCACCCGTTATCGTTTTACTTCCCTCACCCTTTTTATTTTTTGGTATTTTCCGATAGGAAATACCAATTACCTTTATCTAATCGCCCAAGGACACGTCACTGATACATTAATTGTAGATATATACGTATGCTCGTGCCCTTAATTTTATTACACATTTTTCGAGAGTGGGCCATAAAAGAGTCAAAATTATCTGCTGCTACCCATTTCCCTACATTTCAATTGGAGTATCGCCGCAAGCAAGTTTCTGGGTTGTCGACACGTCATCAAGGAGACAGGCTACTGTTGTCAATGTGTTTCACGTTGGCCGCGTATTATCATTATACGCTTCATTTCAATCTGGATTGATATGTCGCCCCGCACCATTCCATTTTGCCACGCAAGTCAGTGGGAAGCTGGCCCTCCATTAGCTTGCATCGTCTCTTTGGGACCTCGAATTCCAAACTTTGTGCATCCTAACAACCATATCAATTTGTGTAACACGATTTTCTTCAACAAAGATTTGGTTTAATGATTAAAATTGCCATTTATATATGTATAGGAATGACGACATAACATTTGTTGATACTTTTTATTGACAACTTATTATAATATCAGTATTTATTTTATATTTAAATTTTAATATTTTCCTTTTTTTTTCGTATTTTTAGTATTCTAATTCATGATGTGTAGATTGAATGGTAAATATTAAGATGATAATTTCCCCTCCCGCCCCCCAACTATTTCACCCAAAAGAAAAACAAAAAAAAAACCCCACGAAATCTTATTAACTTAGCTTGAGCGTACATAACATTGATAGAAAAACTCACCAGATTCGTTACTTGAACCTATGATGCGGTCACGTTTTTTTCTTTTTTTTTTTAAATTCAATATCTTTTATAAATTTTTCCCACTTTCATCAATAATTAAAAAAATAAAAAACCCACTAGAAACTCATCAAAGCTGGTAAATTAAGCAATTGTTTCCTATTCAAAATTGCCTGACTTGGTTGCTATATCGAAGGTAAAAAGTACACGAAGCCTAAATCTTTTGTGGAAACCAAAAAAAAAAAAAAAATTAAAGGGAATTGGTCTGTAGCCCCGCCCAAAAAGAACATTCATCTATCCAATTAAAAGAGTTTCAAGTGGTCTGGTGCATCCTCAAAAGCGATTAAATGCATATTCTCAATGATCAGATGCAAATAACTATAAATATCATAACTTTCAGTTAACCAACAAGCGAGAACAAAGTAACATACTTTGATAACTATTTTGGCTTCAAGCATTCATCCGACCATTTTAAAATATTTTGGGCAGACAGACGAATATTTTTTTATTTTTTTATTTTTGTAGGTGGTTACCTACCTACCAGCCCTCTCGAATATATATTTAGTTAATTAAGTAATTAATTAATCAATTGAAATGCAGATTGTTGTATATGCAACAGTGAAGATAGAACAAGAATCTCAACGAAGCACAGATTTAATGTCATATATATCAAATAGAGTCCGCATCAGATTTGAAGGGCTTATCTTGCTATGGTAAAAGTTAGAAGCAAACCCGATTTGCTTTCGATAATTATCGTTTCAAAGTGTTGTAGGGCGAGCCTCTAACTGTACTGCGGCCGAAGAGTGGTATGCTATGGCGGTTGGAGACAGCCCCAATTCCAATTGATTCATCAGTAGCCAAATTGGCCATAGAAAGTCAGTTCCCTCCGGTATTTTAAGAATTGATTCTTCCATTTCATTTTCTCACGTTGACAAACTTCTCTTGTTTTACCAGGCAAACCAAAGACTTTTGGTCGAATATATATAATTTTTTTTAAAAAAATTCAAATATAATAATAAAATTAGCCTTTTTTTATCTTAAACTTATTTTAAAATATCGTTTAGGGCTTAAATATTTGCATGGACTTGTAACAAATATGTAAGATGCATAACTTATATGAATTCGCGTTCTCAATAGATGATTGGTTAAAGTTGGGGTTGTGTACTAAATTATGGTAGTTGGAAAACTAAGAAGGTAAATTAAAGAAGCGTGCACACACGTGCCGGCAGAGAAGGTGAAGAAAGCCGAGTCATTCCCGCATGGAACCGGCGCAACCATGGGCGGCTGGTTTGGAGAAAATGTTTGGGGGCCGCTGGCAGCAACAATTTGGGACGGGATAAATGTGCGTACTGCATGACTGATGGGAGTTGCTTAGAAGATCCACGTACAATGGCGGCAACCAGCAGGAGGACCTACTCTCTCTCTCTCTCTCTCCAAATAAAGTCACCAGCAGCACCAATCAAAAAAGTCACGTGCTTAAATTGTGTCGCGTCCGTGAGGTCCCTTCTCTATTAGGCACGAGGGCACGAATACGGTGAACACTGGACTTTGGGGAGCTTTGACCATCTGTTGCTCCTGACACTTCACACTGGAAGCTACTTATTTACTTTCCGACATTAAATAAATTAATATCGGATTATATTTTCCGACAAAGCATCAGCCCACTGCCTACTAAAGTTAAAAGTTCTCTGACAACAGGATTAGCTTTTTCGCACTCCCCATGCATCGGGCTACTGTAATAATAAAATAATATTTTATTTTTAAAATTTTCTTAATCAGAACATACATAATATACATAAAATTTAACAAAATAAACATTAAGTAAAATAAAAAATATAAATATAAATAAGTGAAAAGTGAAGAAAAAAGGTTATAATTTATAATATTGCACTTTTTATCCCCCCTTATGCATATTTTATTATACTAAAACTTTTTAAAAAATTACAAAATATGTATGAGAACAAATAGATAATAGGCAATTGATCTGGAGTTAATGAAGTTAAAAAAAAAAAAGGGGGCGGCGGGGAATATACAGTATTATTTTTCCTTACGCAGCGGCTCCTTTGACGGTGTGGGCTCCACCTCCTGCCCCATCTCTCTCTTTCTATATAAGCAGGACGCAGCCGACGTCCACAAGAACGCAGAAAGCTTTTCGTTTTGTTTAAATGGCGCCCAGGGAGAAGACGGCTGCCTCCTACGTCATGGTACACGGTGCCCCCGGAGGTAAGGAGCCACGTTTCAGGGGTGTGAGGAAGAGGCCGTGGGGCCGTTACGCAGCAGAGATCAGAGATCCCTTCAAGAGGTGCCGTGTCTGGCTTGGAACCTTCGACACGGCGGAGGAAGCTGCACTCGCCTACGACGCCGCCGCCCGTGAGTTCCGTGGCATCAAGGCCAAGACCAATTTCCCTTCCCTTCCGGTGAATGTCAACAAGATTTATGTTAATAATAATCGTTATAATAACAATGATATCAATGGCAATAACCGAAGCCCTAGCCAGAGCAGCACCGCGGAGTCATGGAGCCCCGGGACGCCTGCGCCAACTATGTTTGACTCCTCTTTCCCTGATCTCAATCTCTGCGCTCCCATCTCCCCCGCCACCACCGCCGCACGCTTCTCAGCCGTCAGTTTCCAATCTCCGGCGACGGGCAGTGGCCGTTTTGACCAGCCAGTGGGGAGCCATCATCAACACGCCTTACATTTTCATGCATTCGTGAGGAATCAGCGTGAACGGCAGTTGTTTGATCAGCCGCATCATCAGGCTGCGTTCATAGGCGGAGGTAGTGGGGTCCAGAGTGATTGTGATTCCTCCTCCGTCGTTGATTTGAACCACCACAACATCATCAAACCATCGGGGAGGCTGCTTGACCTCGATCTCAACCTTACTCCTTCACCAGAGAAAGCTTTCTAATTATGTTACTTCGTTTTTCTCGAAAAGTTATTAATTTCCTCTAGTTTCTTAACTAGGAAATAAATTTATAAGTAGGCTAGAAAAAAAAAAAATTGCAGGAGCTTCTTACGTGAATACTTACTTGCCAAAGACGGGGGAGGGACGAAGAGAGAGAGAGAGATATATGTGGGCTCCACCTCTGTGTAAGAAAATGTATGCGGGTCCCATCACATGTTTTTTTAATATATATATATATTGTGTTAGAATGTGCCGATGAATGTCATATAATTGTTGCACCCAACACTTTTTAACAACCGTTGTTTATACTTATTTATTTATTTAAATATCATACTTTTTTGGAAAAAAACAAAGAATAATAATTTTTTTAAAAAAAAAGTCTATGGGTCTTGCACGGGTCTCGCCGTACAGGCCACATGGAGGAGGAACCCATCCATCCATCCATCCATCCATATTTTTCCTCTCACTTAAATCGAACACTAAAATCAATCATTTGACCTACCAACTTTATTTATCAGTTTATCAAAGTCATGGTTCGATATCATTTTAGTTCCCAACAAATTTTAAATTTTGGTCTATTTTTCGAATTGTGTCCTCGACAATTTTAGTTTGTTTAAATAGTCATTAATTTTTCTTTCTTTTTTCTTGTTCTATGTAAGTCTCTTTGTAAACCAAATTTAATCAAATCATTAAATATGTAATTTTATTTAACAAAAAATGCATACAAAATTATAAAATATGCAAACGTGTGTATTTCTCTCATATTCTCTCTCCAAATAAAATAGGTAACGATAATTTTTTTTTCCTAAACACAGAAACCACATTCTATAGGACCTAAACTCAATTCCCAATACTTCACAATATGATTTGGTCTACAAAAAAGAAATCTCTACATATAAATCCAAAGTGTTAGTCTTAATTAGTTTGGTCCTATTTATTTAATCCCCAACCATCTTTCTCTCTCTTTCTTATATTATCTTCTTTAGAAATAATTTTCCTTGTCTTTGCTTGAGCCAAAAAGAAAAGCAACTTCAAATAGGACACCATTTCCCTTGGATGAAGCCTTTTAAATGTTCATATTACAAAATCAACATATTCTGAACTTAATAACATAATTTTCTAGTAATGAAAAAGTCATAAGCAAGTGGAGCACAAGCTTGCATTATATCTTTTTTGTCATTTTATAAATATATTATGTTATATTCACTAACATAGAAATCAAGTTGATAAAAAAATAAAGTACTTATTAAATAAAAGTAGATATTACATATAAGAATATCATTAAAAAAGATGTTAAAATTAATCTAAATTATTAGTTATTTAACATTCTAGTAAAAGTTATACTTATTGAATTTAGTTTAAAATAGTTTCAGTAGTTAAATAGAATAAGTTTGTTATTATATAAAGATATGATATCTATGTTATTTATATATGTCTTAATTAATTATAAGTGACATTTTAATATTAATAAAATTCAAATAATTTTTTAACAAGATAAAGATGAAGAGAGAGAGAGAGTAAGAGAGAGATTAAAGAAAGAGTTTAAAAAATAAAGAAAAAAGGAGAAATGAAAGAAAGAGTTTGAAAAAGAGGGAAGGAAAGATAAAAAAGAAAAATAGGAATAGAAAAGAGAGAGGCGACAACAATAATAATGATCATTATAGCAATAATGGCAACCACTGGTAGTAATACTGTAACAAGAATGGTTGTAATTATAATATGAACAAAGATAAAAGAAAAGATAACAATAATAAGTTAATATTATGAGCTTTTATATAACAAATAATTTAAGAATTAGGCTTAATCTATGTTATGTAATAATTAAATTCATGAAAATTGATGTGATACTACTAATATATAAATATGTAATAATAATCTTTTACTAACTTATCCAAATGATTTTTCAAACATGGACATCACGAGATAATACAACCTATCCATACTATTCAATGTGCAAAATTCAAACTATTACTTAAGCATATAGATTATATTAGGTTTATAAGTGGAACATTTAAATTTTGTAAGGCACCTCATGAGACAATAAAATTGAAAAAAGAGATTTTGTTTGATTTAATATAATTTATTTTACATATTTAAATTAAACCATACAATGACTCAATGCATATACATGCATTCATAAGATTAGAATATAATATACAAATGATAAATACTAAAATTAGTTCATAATTTTTTTTAATTTACTAAGTATGCATAAATAATTTTGTACATCAAAAAGATTGATAGACTTAAAGAAGTCAATAATCAATTAACAAGTTAGTTTATGCTAATAAACCCACATACACATATAACATACCCTCTTTTTGACATTAAACCATACATATATGATTAAAAATTAGCACATGTATGCATATCATTATTATGTTACATGTCTATTTTCTTATTTAAACATATTTACTATCCAAACAAAATACTTGGTAAGTACATATGTGAGTATAATGACACAACATTTACAACCTCGTAGGATAGTAAATATTTAGACATTGGTTATTAGACTAGTTGAGCTAGAACAAAAAGCTTATCTTAATGGTTAACTTGCTTCCTAAAGGCATATACTTTTTTTTTTATTTAATATTACATGAATATGACATCAATATATGCATTTTTTATCATGTCAAAATGATCACTATCAAGAAACATATGGTAATAGTTTCATGATAAAGAATATTATTCCCTTTTGAATTACTTTAGTGATGTGAAATTTTGATTGTATATGAAAAGGAAAAAAACTAAAAGAACACATGACACGTGATGTTTTAAAATAACACAACTAATAACTCTTGAGATGTTGTTAACATAATTTATCATTCCATGTATAAAATAAAGAATTTTATATTATTAATTGATATAAAATTAATGTGACACATTACACAAAATTTAAAGACTTAATTTGATAACTAAAGGAAACAAATAAAATTATATTAGACATATAATCTTTGATTGTAATTAATATAATTGAAAATTTAAATTATAATACTAAATAAAAAGTATAAAAAACTTAAAATTATATTTTGATTTAGTAAAAATTATATCTACAGCCATGTTGCTCTTTTCAACCACAAGAGAAAGATTTGAAATAATTTTTTAACCTATTATTTTATATTCTTTATATAAACTAAACTAAGACCTTTTTATTATTACTTTATGATTTGCTCCACTAAGTTAATTTTTTTGATATTTTCAAAACGAAATAGGTAATTAAATCAATTTAATTTTTATTAACAATGACCTAATTTTTATTAATAATAAATAATTAAAATTTAATTATTATTTTAAATAATATTTATTTTTATATAGACCATTTAAAAATATCATAAAAAGTTAAGGACTTACATTTCCAAAGATTTGAGTTGAACACAATAAAACTTATATTTGATAAAAATAATTGTACGATACAAGGTAATAAATCTATATAAAATAAAGAAATTTTAAGTTAAATTTTATTATATAACTATAAAATTTGTTTTATTTGATTACGAACAAGAGGATTGGGATGACTGTGGGTCCAAATGAGTCCCGACATTTGTGCGCAGAAAGAGTTTCCTTGTTTGCAATTCCCGGCGGGTGCTAGCGAGCATCCCGAACGATGGCGCTGCCAAGAATTGCCCCGCGCTTCAAAATCGAATGCCAGCTTCACCCGCCGCCTCCCGCTACTCCGAAGAAGACGATGCTGAGCACGCCCATCGAGCGTCCAACCAGTCTGCCCAAATCTCCGATTCGGACGTCGATTTACCGAAAGCGGAAGGAGTAGAGATGCAAGAAGAAGAAGAAGAACAAGAACAAGAACAAGAACAAGAACAAGAAGAAATCGAAGAATATGAAGATGTGGATGAGGCGGAAGAGGAGGAGGAGGAGGCGGCGGCCGGGGCGGAGCAAGAGACAGATTCACTTGAGGTAACTTGAGGAGAAATGGAATGGTTAGTTATAATCTCTGATTTAAAACGTTTATTTTATGCAATTCGATTGATAACGCGATAGTATTTTGTTTGTTGTGATACCAATCACGAATTTATTCTTATTTATGATAAGAAATCTTAATAAAGTACGGGAACGCCAGAATGCCTTTGAATCTGGGACATTATGTGCGCTGTTAACAGTCTAATTGCTTATCTCACGTGTGTTACAAAATTGGAAACAATGGCGGTTAGTAGGAGTGGGACCTGGCTACATGGGAATGGGAAGATCAAAGATGGGTGAATTTCATCTCCCTGTCTCACCTTCATGGCCACTGCGGACAAGCTAACGAAAATTAGTGCTTGCATAATGTTATATAAATAGCAAAGTTATGCTTAAGTATAATCTGTGTTTTTTTTTCCCTTTTTTTTTTTCTTTCTTTCTACTTCTTATGGGAACTTTGATGATGTAGGAAAGGTACAGGAGTCTGCCTACATGAATTACTTTGGTGGTTCAAGGGTTTAAAATAGGAAAAATGAGGAAAAAATTTTTTAGGCTGATTACTAATGGGAAAAAATTCCTAGAAAATAATTTGGCATTGGGAAGGAGGAAAGAGTAAGGGTGGGAATCTAGTGTCATTGCTAGACTTGATGAAACCCTCTTATCATGTTACATGTTGGATTCTGTCTTGGTCTCGTGCACTGGAAATGGTTGTTGTTGCAGACAAGGTGGGTTTTGATATCATTTGTGTCATTCTGCAATTCTGTGATAATTTTAAATAGCCACTTAGCTAGAATTCGAACCTAAACTCTATTTACGATTTAGTAGTTCTATTTCTATCTCAGATCTCATGGGCCTTTCTTTATTTGTTATTTCAACATATTTATTTACGCCGAGCAATTATTATTTGCTTTTGTTTTTTCATAGACGAATTCCGCATATTTTCACATATAGGATTTACATATACAACATATATCTATGTCAAGAGAAAATTTCTTATTATTTAGATATTTCGATTCAAAAAAGTTAAGGATTTAGAAAATTGAAAAAAAAAAGATTAGGTTGCGCTATACATATGAAAGAGTATACAATAATGATGTATTTGGTGAATCAAATACATGGTCTAATAACCAAATTCTTATTAGTTAATAATATTTTTGAAAGATTCCTGCGAAAGATTTCATTAACTCCTAATTCATGTCGAGTAGACCTTGTTGCTGTGAGAATTCTTAATTCATGAGTTGTAGGGAGGGACTTATGTCACCACAAACAGAGACTAAAGCAAGTGTTGGATTTAAGGCTGGTGTTAAAGATTATAAATTGACTTATTATACTCCTGAGTATGAAACTAAAGATACTGATATCTTGGCAGCATTCCGAGTAACTCCTCAACCTGGAGTTCCGGCTGAGGAAGCAGGGGCTGCGGTAGCTGCTGAATCTTCTACTGGTACATGGACAACCGTGTGGACCGATGGGCTTACCAGTCTTGATCGTTATAAAGGACGATGCTACCACATCGAGGCAGTTGCTGGAGAAGAAAATCAATATATTGCTTATGTCGCTTACCCCTTAGACCTTTTTGAAGAAGGTTCTGTTACTAATATGTTTACTTCGATTGTAGGTAATGTATTTGGGTTCAAAGCCCTACGCGCTCTACGTCTGGAGGATTTGCGAATTCCTCCTGCTTATTCTAAAACTTTCGAAGGCCCGCCTCATGGCATCCAAGTTGAGAGAGATAAATTGAACAAGTATGGTCGCCCCCTATTGGGCTGTACTATTAAACCTAAATTGGGGTTATCCGCTAAGAATTACGGTAGAGCAGTTTATGAATGTCTCCGTGGTGGACTTGATTTTACCAAAGATGATGAGAACGTGAATTCACAACCATTTATGCGCTGGAGAGATCGTTTCTTATTTTGTGCCGAAGCACTTTATAAAGCACAGGCGGAAACAGGTGAAATCAAAGGGCATTATTTGAATGCTACTGCCGGTACATGTGAAGAAATGATCAAAAGGGCTGTATTTGCCAGAGAATTGGGAGTTCCTATCGTAATGCATGACTACTTAACAGGGGGATTCACTGCAAATACTAGCTTGGCTCATTATTGTCGAGATAATGGTTTACTTCTTCACATTCATCGCGCAATGCATGCAGTTATTGATAGACAGAAGAATCATGGTATGCACTTTCGTGTACTAGCTAAGGCATTACGTCTGTCTGGCGGGGACCATATTCACGCCGGTACCGTAGTAGGTAAACTTGAAGGGGAAAGAGAAATCACTTTGGGCTTTGTTGATTTACTTCGTGATGATTTTATTGAAAAAGATCGAAGCCGTGGTATTTATTTCACTCAAGATTGGGTTTCTCTACCAGGTGTTCTGCCCGTGGCTTCAGGGGGCATTCACGTTTGGCATATGCCTGCTCTGACCGAGATCTTTGGAGATGATTCCGTACTACAATTCGGTGGAGGAACTTTAGGACACCCTTGGGGAAATGCACCAGGTGCTGTAGCTAATCGAGTAGCTCTAGAAGCATGTGTACAAGCTCGTAATGAGGGACGTGATCTTGCTCGTGAGGGTAATGAAATTATCCGTGAGGCTAGCAAATGGAGTCCTGAACTAGCTGCTGCTTGTGAAGTATGGAAAGAGATTAAATTTGAATTCCCAGCAATGGATACTTTGTAATCCATTAATTGACGTTCATTCTTTTAATTGAATTGCAATTAAACTCGGCCCAATCTTTTACTAAAAGGATTGAGCCGAATACAAAGATACTAATACAAGGATTCTATTGTATATATTTTTGATGATACATCCTTAGCTAAGTATACAAGATCTTAAATACAAAATATAAAACTAAACAACTCAAATCTTTCTTCTTTCTATTGTTGTCTTCAATACACAATTAATCCTAAGGATCTATAGGATTGGTGTATTCTTTTACATCTCTAGTTTCGGATCCTGGGTCGAGCCAAGTATCACAACTTCTTCTACCCATCTTGTATATTGTCCTTTTCATTCCGTGTTGGAATAGGAACTTATTCATATTAATAATTCATATTAATAGACGAAATCTTACGAAAAATGTTCTTCTTCATAGTCGTATAAGATTATAAGAAAAGAAATATTTATTTTCTCGACGTGAATTTGATATAACATGACAAATTCCTATTCTACTTATATTTTTATTTTATTTAGTATTTAGTTCTATTTATAATTATTCTAATATTTAGAATTATTATAATTGAAAAAAAAAAATTGAAAATGTGGTTTTTCATATTTCATATTTCATATTTCATATATAGTGAAGTGATACTTCGGGTTGTTACAAAAGCAAAAGAGAATCATTTTTTTTTTTTCAAAACCTATTCCTTATTTTGTTATATTAGTTAATACTCCTAGTGAATGGTCAACTATTAATGGGTCAATGCTGGAATCTGTAGATCTTCGGAAGAGGTCATGGCTTTGACTTCCAAGGGACACTTTTGGTTTATAATAGAAAGCAGGTTTGAAAAGGTTATGTTCAGGCTCTTCAACTAACATAATAATTAAGATGCAGGTTGCAGGTTTTGCAGTGATTGGAAATTTGAGGTTGAGGCCCTGTAGTTTATACTAAGAAGATTAGGAAGACAGAAATTATCATACAGGATCTTATAGGTTACTCCATTGTGACTTGAAGGTTATAATTTTGAGTTGCGGAAATAACTTCTTTGTGGAAAAACAAGGGTAAGACTATGTCCATCTAACCTTTCTCTGAACCCCACAATTATTGGGAAGGCCCTTTATCTGATTTTCTCTAATGAAAACTAAATCCTCCTTAAAAGACCCAACATTTATAAATCCTACCAAGAGAGCCCTAATGTGGCCCAATCTATACAGAATGATCCAAACAGATGACTTCCATTTTATAGGGAATCACCCATTGAGGCTATTACATGCAAACACATCTATAAGAACATTTATCCTATATGGATAGATGGCAAATCAAATTGAGATAATTAAGTTAAATTATGCATGCTGGAATTTATGGTCTAAACAACTACCAGGGACACACTTCTGTTGACCTAGATGCCTCTTCTGTTGGCGTACGATTAGTGGTTGTAATCAAAGTATACAACTGCAATTGATGGAAATGTTGTTCTTACTAAAACATTTTCAAGCAAACATTAAAAAAGCTGCACTGCCCAATGAAATGTGGTCACATTAAAGGGATATGCTGGATGCGTGAGTACATAGCAATAATTATTAAATGCGCCTACATTTGAAAATTTTGTTTGTTTGTAAATACTGTATAACAATAGACGTGTTATTACTTTGAATTCTTTACTCATGCAATGAGATTTAGGAAGTCATAAATCATGATTGTTTTCTTGATTGTAGGATCTTCTGTTAAATTTGACAAATTCTTCCATTTTATCACAGGAATTTTCCCTGTATTGACTGTTCAGGCTTCTTTCTATGCACTTGGTGCATGTTGTTAGAACAATTTTTTCCCTCTTTTCCTTGATTCCAAAATTTTTAAAGTAAATTGCTGTGTGACTCATAATTTAAATCAAGAGCCACCTCGTTAGGTGATCAACCATTAGTTCTTGTTCAACTATTCATCTTTTGGGAGCTGATCTTGTATGTAAACATCTGTTGAAAGGTGTTTCCTTCATTTTTGTTGATTCAGTTCTTCGACGTTGATGTTGGTCAAAATATGGAGTCTAAGAGGGCCAGTCAGCAATGGGTATCATCTTTTACTCCAGAAAAATCTAAACTGAAGCCACTTTATTATTCTCTTTTAAAAGCTAGTGTTTGTAACTTCAAAACAGATACTTCAAATGAATCACTAACAATATACCAAGAGGACTCACAAACAATGCACCAAGAGTAATCACTTGTGAGCTATGAGGATGCCAAGGATCACAAATCAGGAAAACCTTTGGCTGCTGCTTGGGAAAATAAAAGTCTAGAACATACAGTCAGTGAAATGGACACAGAGGCCATCCTCAACAGGGACCCCAAAGAATTCAGTGAAGCCCATGGTGATGGCGAGGATTATTTGCATAGTGCTGAAGTTAGTGTTGCTGGCACTACTAATCCTTCTATTATCATGGAGAAAGAGCTGACGACTGCCTCTAGTATGAGAGAATGCAGCATTTTGGATTCTAAGAACAAAGTTGAGCCAATGAATCTGCAGGTGGAAGATAATAGAAAGCAAATAGTGGCAAGGTCTGCTGATATCAACTCAATAGAGTGCTTAATTTTTATTTCATTCTTGTAAGTTTTCAAAATTTTCAAAGTGGCACTACCAATTTGACTTCTACTAAAATTTAGGTTTTCCAGATTGGTTGCTTCCAATGTAATAAAATTATTAGGTAAGGCTCTCTTTTCATCTTATTGTCCCCATTTTCAACTTTCTCACTTTTCTTCAAACTTTTTCTTTCCTCTTCTAATTGTTTAAGGCTGGTCAATTTCAGACCCCTTTATTTGATTTTCCTCTTCCACATCAGAAATGAACTTATTAGTGTGGCAAGGCAATGCAATCCCTTTTTTTTTTCTTAACGGAAGAAATCGTCCAGGAGACATTATGCTTTGGTTGGGTTTAACAAGTATTATACCATTGCTGAACACTAGGATTCTGTAGTTAGTTGTCCTCTGGGATGTGTTGAAGGCCTTCATGACATGTGATCATACAGGTTGTTGTCTTCTGGGATATGTCCAAGACTCTTCGTGACATGTTGGCCATGGCTGCCTAAACTTGCCCCATTTGACTGTAATTCCTCCACCATGATGGTCACATCTCCCCCACTTTTTGTTGGACTAGATGGTGTTTTGGACTAGACTGCCAAAAGTAATCAGCTGCGAGAAATAAACAGAAAAAAGTATTCTTTGATTATGTTTTCTACTACAACCATTAAATTCTGTATTCCTCTTTTCCAAATTGAGTTCAAATGTTGCTTCATCTTGTCATCAATTAAATGTTGAGAGGTGTTCAGAATTAGTTATTGAATTTACTGCTGGGATATTTTGTGTTCTGATGGTTGGCTCTTGAGCTTCACATTTCCTGCATGGTTAGAACATTGACTGATATATCTTCTTGCCAAACCAAGAATTTGAAGCAGCACCGACACTTTTTCCTTGGTGTCTTATCTTTGTCATATGGTTTCTTGGGAGCCTTTGTGCCCAACAGTTGTATTATCATGCAGTTTCTTATGATTGCCATGAATCAACCTTTTGGATCAGGCATTTTTTCCTCATACTTCCCTTGACCCAGGATTACTCCTGGTCGGAGCCGTGCAATGTGGACTGGATTATTTGAGTTTTTGTTGTAAATGGTCGAGACTTTTGTGCTGCGGAAGAATTCTTAACTCTTGGTTTTGGTTCTAGATATGACCGGTGCCATTAGCGGGAGAGGGCTTTGGTTGCAAATCTTGAATAGATAGGAAATTGAAAAGGAGAGTGACTCGCTTGAATTATCATCTGTGTCTACTATTTTAGCAATCTTCTTTTGGGAGCGGGACACCATTGATTTTGGTGCTGATTTGCGTTGTTCTTTGGGGGAAAGAACCTGTTACAGATTTTGGTCCTTGTCTTAAGCTTCATATATAACACAAAAAGTGCTGGGAGACCTGGTTTCTTGGTCATTTAATGTTCTTTTTGTGGCCTGGGTTGAATAGTATGTGTTAATGTGTCTTTGGTTCCTGTATTTCCTGTTCATTCACGGGTTGTAATCTGCGAAATCCTTATGATGGTGGTTCTAGTATTTGGAAGGAAATGATAAGCAGTGGCTGGCCGGTCACAAATACGGTTAATAATGTGGATATGTACAGGGTTGTAACACGTTTTGGACAGGCTTGCCTTTTTCCTTCTTCTTTTTTCTCTTGACGGGATTTAAATATGTTTACTTTTATTTTATTTCATTTGGTATTTCCGTCTTTGCATTAAAAAAAAAAAAAAGAAGAAGAAGAAAGAAATTCAAAATAATTGATTGCTCCATTCCCACCCAGTTCAAAGGCTCTCGGAGTTTCAAACCTGTGGTATTTGCAAAAGCGACTATAAACAATTGTAAGCATTACGGCCCAAATCCCTTTCCAATGGGGGCAGAAACTTGTAAGCGAACCTAAGCAAAGGTGAGGGCCTTGAGAGGTGTTATAAAATCATGCAGAGCACCCGGGGCTGCTTCTTTTTTTTTTTTTTTCTTTTCTTTTAACCCCAATTCTCAAATTCAATTGCCACCAAATTTATTCTCCAATTTGGAGCTAATGTACAACGAAGAAAATCAAGAGTGATCAACAGAAGGGTCACCAAATTTGCAAAGAAAAGCCTCGGAATGATCCAAAAGATGTTTTCTTTTTTTTTTTAACTCATTTGACAAACAAGTGAAACCAAAATATACTAAAATTCAGTTTGGTCAGAGTCTCGCGTCAAAGTGTGCCTAATTTTTATAGAATGGCTTGATGAAATAATTCAAGATGTAAGATGAACGGGATTGAGTCAACATTCTTCGGTTAAAATTCTTTTAATAAACAAGTTTTGATGAGTCGGGTATTTGCTTACTCAATCAAGTGCTCAGATTGACGTCTTTAGTTCCATGATGTGAAATGAAATAAGAAATATTGTAGAAACTTGTTATGAAGATTAGAATTAAGAAGAAAGAAATACATTTGCTTAATAGCTGTTATGCAATAGCTAATTTTAAAATGAATCTACTGAATTTTTTTAATGAATTATTCATAAATCTTAATGAGTTGAAGTTAACGACCTTAAACAAAGCTCTTATCTGAGTCTGGGCTGCAAACCTCTTTTGACACACTGACTTGCCCTGTTTGCAGCCATGCATAATTCTGGGGAGTTCGGCCTGTTCTTGCTTCAAAACATAGTATTTTGGGATAAAATAGTACCAAGCCCCATTCCTCCATTTTACCAAATGCATGTCGAGCAAGAACCACTTCTCACACTCCTTATAAATGAAAATCAATCGCAGCATTCTGCACTACCAAATCACACCCAAACGCCAATTTCAACACAAGCGCACCTATTACCGCTCTCCTGGTCTGGCCAAAGCCTTGGGCAACAAAGCAATCGTGAAATTCAAATGGGATTTTTTTTTTTTTGCAAATTATTTCAAATAATAAAAAAAATGCATCTTCATATTTGAAAAAGATAATAAAAGAAAAGAGAATTTGTAAATATAAAAATTATATTACTCAACTATGCAATGATAATTAAAGAGAGATCTTATGTATATGACTCGCGTAAGAATTATCTAATAATAAGAAATATAAAAAATGTTACTATAACATGGGAAGAATTATTTTAGTCTGTGAATAATTAATCAGCTTGCTCGGATTCATTTTTCCTATCGATTACTTTTGGTGAAACTTATCAATAAGTAGCAATCCAAAAGAATCTTTACCAAACATTACTATAACTATATTGTTTTTTTTTTTGCTAAAATTAATAGTAACACTACAATCTGAAAATTTAATAAAACACTTCCTAAAACTTGTAAGTAAGAGGGCAGGAAAACTTGTAATTGGATGTACAAAAAGGTTACAACCCATCTCTGGTTCAATTAAGGAAGGCTTACCCGATCCTTTTAACACATCGCTGCAACTATCTTGAGGAAATCCAAATCCTTCCTCAGACCACAGTCCCACAGCGTGATATGTAAGACAAAAGGCCACCTTAATTCAGGTTACAAATCAGTTCAGCTTATATATTAAGTTATTAACTAATCTACTATCTATGATACATTGTCGTGGACATAAGATATGGAACAGGTACGCGGATGTGTGAATTATTAGAAAATCACCACAGAGACAATGTTGATACGAGTATAAAAATTACATAATTATATATATATATAATTATTATAACAAAATGGGTATTGCAGCCTTTGTATGGCGGATGGTAAATGCAATAGTTTTAATCATCACGGAAAATAATTTGGCGAAATAAGCAAGAATTGTATACAACAGTTGTTATGCAGTGATGTCGCGAGGGCAATTATAAATTGAAATAAGATCTTGATTTGTATAGGGTCTGATTCAACAAATTATTAGTCTGACCATCGATCTGGTTGTTGGACCAGTAGAATATTATTAAAATAAAATTTAAGAATATATTTATAAATATATTTAATAAAATGATATAATTATATATATATATTTTAAAAAAACATGAAATAAAATTCTTTTAACAATTTTCACTAAATTCAGCAATCCAACTAGATGGTTGGAACGTTTGGGTCAACTATCTCGCCTAATTTTTATTTTATTTGGTCACATAAAAGAATTTGACCCTTTATCAAATTTACTCCGAATCAAATTTGTTTCTCAAGACTTGCACTTTTGGACCAAAAATAAAAGTTTTAATCCAATAGAAATATTGTTTTATTGCAATGTAGTAATAGTTATGACGTCAAGTCCCGAAAATAATTTTTTTTTTGTAGATACAGACAAAAATTACATGAATTTAACTTCTTTCTAATCTTTACTTTACAAATATATAAGTTTCGTGTGTGTGTTTAGATTTTTTTTTAATTATTATTATTATTTGGTAAGACTAGCACGTTTGAAGGGGTAAGTAGTCAGCATCAAAAAAATTAGGCATCCCTCCTCTCCCTCATTAATTTTTTCACGTTGGTTACCTTTCACCATTCTTAGTCAATTATTATTGTTCTTTCAAGGCTGTCGAAACCTTTAATGAGCTGGAAAGCCAGACAGGAGAATAATTCACACTTTTTCCATAAACCCTCATCATCACAGGGGCTAGATTAATCTTGATTCTCAAAGTATCTGAAAATAACGTGAATAGATTTTTATTATCAGTTTGTCATTGACTCGTTCTGAGATGGGCACACAAAGCAACTTTTGTTTTTACCTGGGTCAGACAAATGGCAGGCCTATAATCATCAATACCATCCAAAACCCATATCTCTAGTCTGCCCAATATCTGTTCTGCTTTTAATTTCTTCGTCCCCATGCCTGGCTGCTAGTGCTACTCTGACAGCAGACGAGACGAGAGCCCACATGGCCCTCTATCCTATCCTAATCAAGTATGTATGCATCATTTGGAGTAGGTGGTGGGTCTTTGTCACGGGGAAGAAGATAAACCCTTATGGATCAAGGACCGAGTAGGATAAGCATCATTAGCTACTGATGTCTGATAACCACTGGAGACTAGTGTAGGCGGCGACCACGACTTTTTGAGTCATGGAAGAGATAAGAGATTTAAGTGGATTTAATTCCCAGTAGGAAGTACTTCCTTTGATGGTGTCTTGACTCTGTGGCTTCCCAAAGATTGAAACATATTTTATTGGTAAGATTGAAATGTATTTTATTGATAAGATCAAGAACTAGGAAAGCAGCTAACCACAAAGGTCAACTAACCTTGACAAAGTTTCCACAACTCAAAGCTTAAAATTGTAACTAGTCGGATCATTTGCCTTAATACATAGAGATTTTAAAAAAAAAAAAAGCATGGTACTAGACACAATAACCCCCCATTAGGAGGACCAGAGAGATAATGGCAAATGAAGCTATTTACATGGCAAACGCTAGTTAATCGATCGATTGCCCTTCTTAGCGATGCTTGCTCCTTGTTTCTCCACTGTAGAGCCTGCAGCGAATACACAAAACCAAAAATTTTTCGTTTCAGTACACTCCTGGAACAAACCTCAGCTCAAGAAGACGAATAAGCCACGTTATAGGCCAAAAAAAAAAAAGAAAGGGAAGGGGTAAACAGATCTGACGGGTTTGAATTCACCGAAGCACAAAATTGGTGGGACATGATACCATATATATCTGTGCTTGCAAATGCATGCAAAGGGATGGATGGGCCTATTTCCACGCGCCACTATAACACCTGAAATTTTCTGCAGCTAATAATCGTTTTATTCTATAGATGCTTTGCTTCTCTCAAAAAAATGAAAAATATGAAGAACGAGGAAGACAAAAAAATGAAGAGAATTAATTTAAAAAAATAAAAAAAAAATACAAGAAGAACCCCAAGATAGCACTTGATTCTATTGTGAAAAACAAAAACCTACTGAATAGATAAAGACCCATTAACAGGGCCGATCTAGTGTGTTAAGAAATTAATAAACAATCATGTCATATTATATATATATATATATATATATATATATATTATTTACATTCACTTTCTTGATAAATCAATCAACAAAAGAAATTAAACGATTTGGGTGAACCCCAAAAAAACTAAAAAAAATATATATATATATAGAGTTAAAACATCATTGTAATATATGGTGCTGATACAATTACCAGTCATAGACAGTGGGGGAGTTAGGCTGCAATGGCTTGTCAAAGACGTGAGCACCAATGCCCTTGGTGGCAAGATTGCTACCGGGGTTGAACACGCTCCTCCAGACGTTTTCCTTACGGGCCGGTGACGGCGTGGTGGGCGTCACCGGCGTGGCAGGTGTCCCTGGACTTGTTGGCATCGACAAGGACCTCTGGAACTTGCTGCCCTCTCCTCCTTCTAAATCTGCACCCCCCCACAAAAAAAAAAAAAAGTTTGGAAACTCACAGTGATTTGCAAGACTTTTCAAACCATAACTTTTAATTAACTAAAAGGATCGAACAAAATGATCCACCTTTGACGTTCAAAGGGTTGTTGGTGGTGATCTTTCTGAGGCGGCCCAGGCCACGGTCTGGCTGGGGCCCTGCCGCAACATCGTCCCACAGTTTATCCAGCAGAACCATCTTTCCTTTGATTTGTTTCACCTCCTTCCTACTCCTGGATTACGCTCTCTCTCTATCTATCCCTCTCTCTCTCTCTATATATATATATAGACTCACCCACCAAAGGAGAACCTCCATTATTGCTTCCAATAATTATCCGAATGGTTCTCACCGGCTAAATCCAAATTGACACGTATCCTGTTTTACTGGATTAAAACACAGCGTGGTGAGTGAAACATGGAATGGACGTTAAGAAGAGAGAGGAGCGTGTGAATCGTAGACCGAGCAAATAAAATGTAATTTAAATTATTTAATCGCAATTAATTATCATAATTATTCGATTAAATATGGATGTGACGAGTGGAGGAAGTGGATTAAAAAAAAAAAAACAAGAAATGTTGGATAAGGATGAAGAGCTCGGCAAAGATGGGGCCCGCAAATGAAAATATCTACCAAAAAGATTGACGAGGGAAGGGAGCTTTGGTCGTTTGGCTTCACACGCGCGTTGATTTCCGGCTGTTTCGTCTATTCCAACGGGCCAAAGTGTGGGGTCCACGGACGGAGAGACCGAAACAAGGGCTCTTCGAGTGCGACACCTGGGACCCACCGCTTTTATTCATTGGGCAATTTTGGATAAAGTAGAGTAGAAAACACTTGAAACATAAATATTAGATATTTTTAATTAATATATTAAATATAGATCAGGCACATACAAATTGATTTTAAATTTTTTTTTAAAAATATATATATATAGATAATAATTTGATTTTATAAAATATTAATAAACAGTTGGGGCGGCAAAATAATATTCAATAAAATATTTTTTATTCGAATAATTATATTAGATATTTTAATTTGTAATCTTCTAAACGTCATGTTGCACAATAATTTTTTCTTATAAACTTTTGATGAATAGTTGGTGGGGGGGGGGAAATAACAATTAACATTTTCAAACCGAAAAATCATCAAATCAAATTCATCTGTTTAATCTCTTCGAACTTGGAAAGACTTGAATACGCAGCAACTGTCCTCAAAACATAATAGGTCTAACACACATGAGATTTTGAGAATTTTAGTTTCAGGTCTAAAATTTGATCCTTAATTCTAAGTTTCTTCACGGTTCTTACTACCATGCTAGTCCTCGCATACGCAAGGGAAATTTGAATTCATTGGATAATACCAATCAAATCAGGCTGCAATTTGGGGGATCATATTAACGATACCAATCGACGTTCCATTGAATTTGTGCCAATTAAACTTGAAAAATGACAACCCTAATTTTCCTCATACAAGGGTTGCTATTCGTGCTCAACATTCACATAAATTTACCATCATCCCCACAAGGTGTATCTAAAAGTAGAAGGACAAACAAAAAAAGAAATAAATAAAAAGGATTAAAATCTAACCAGGTTTCCTGTTAATAACTATGCATCACATTTTCCTTCTATAAAGCTGGATGTAACTCTCTGATAACAGCAAGGCGGTAAAGATTCCATGATTGCATCCACATTCTATTAACAAAGCAAAGATCTGATTTGTTGGATGCAGCAAGATGTTAAATGACAGAGCTTGCAGGTAAAGCCTTCGCCGCTTCATTGGCCTTTTTCCGGTATGCCAGAAGCTGAAAACAACACGATCCCCCAGAAACGGAGAAGAAGCAACAACAATATTATTCATAGTTGCATGTATGTATCCTCGTCTGCATGTATCCATGCACAGTTTATATTGTTCTAGACAAATGAGCTCACCAGATATCCATGAACAAAATTGTGCGTTTTAAGCCCGATCAAAGTTTCCTCATCATCTAAAACTTGAAGCATCTCTTGACACGCATCAAGTGCACTGGGCATACAAATTGGAGCGCTTGTGGAGGTTGCAGGGTTGAATTTGGAGTCCAACTCAGTCGCCAGGTATATTTCCACCTCATCAGGTTGCACCTCAGTTTGGAGAGCAATATACTGGATTAGAAAGCGGATTGTGAACCAATTTGGGTGAATGGAAACATAAATTGCTTATGTAACAATTTGAGTGATGGAAACAGAAATTGCTTGTATAAGATGATCCATCATTAACACAAAACAGGCTACAAAGCAGGAAGAAGATTCACCAGACACAGCTGCTTCACTGACAAAGTTGGCTTGCAGCAGAGATATGGCCACCGCAAACTGGGGATACTTTGTTCATTGAGAGAAAGAAGCATGAGGTGGATATACAGCTGAAAATAAAAGAAAGCAAGCAAATATTTTTAGACCAGTGACATAACAGTTAAAGAAAGAACAAACTTTGTCCCTCAATGTGGCAAAAGCTCTGCCCAGATCAAAGCCACAAACAAAAGATGCAGGCTTCCTTATTGTGGCATCCAATAAATCACCACCAATGGATCTAATTTACCTTGTCATCATTTTCCTCCAAGTTCCGGAGATAGTCTGCTAACTTTGAGAGGCGACTGTTCCGGGCATGTTTTCCATTGCCTGTATTTGCACCACCATATCGTGTGTGACTCCGAATACCAGCTTTGCCCCATGCAAGCCTTTCTGAGGGGCCAACAAATGAAGCAGATACCCCAACCGATTCCCTATTGTCTTCTGAATCATTTTCCTCACCACCACCATCTGCATTGCCAGTTGCTGACTGTCCTCCAGCCCATCTCCTGATTCTTTTTGGTTTGATTTCTGTGCTGTATGCATCAGCAGATGATGATTCTTTGCCTCCATCTTCATTTGCATCCTCACCATCATCAGACTCTGGAAATTCAGCAGTCCGATAATTTCTCCTCCCTCTTGCACAGGCATCACGATAACGACCCTGTGTTCTTGCAAATGCAGCTGCTGTAACCCTTGCTTTCTTATTTTTCCTCCCAAGAGCTTCAGCTTGTCGACGAAAAGTCTGAGCAATAGAATCTTGGATCTGTCCAAAGAATTCTTAGAGATGAGAGCCTTTGAAAAAAAATTCAGTTTAAAAGACCCCAGCTGTACAATGTTTCTGTCAATGATCAAAAGTTGGAATGGTAAAATTTGTGGTCAGGTGTTCCAGTAGACCTCTATCAAAATCCACATTAATGCAGTTTCAACCACGACAGTGGAAGTTTAAACCCATGGATCCAAATACTAATAAAGAAATGCAACTGCAATTCAAGATTTCACTATTCCTGCATTTAATGGATGCCCTAATTTTCCAATGACATGATCTACATATAAAGGCAATTTGATCTTTGATTGCATGTTCTTTTTCTTCATGCCACAACCAGATTTACCGTGAACTCAAATAAAATAAATAAGAGAATATCTACAATAGAGGGGACTAATATCCAAAACACAAAATGTCACCTGTCTATTGCGAGCCTTCTCATCTTCATGAAAAGCCCATTCCTAGAGAAAATTTTCCAGAACTAATACTTTAAATTCAAAATTTGATACTGCTAATCAGACTTCTAGTTATAATGAGACATATACAGCAAAAAGATACCTCCTCCTCATATTTTTCGATGTCCGGATACAAAGCTGCAATTAGTGCATCATAATTTGGGTCATCCCGCAAAGAACGACGACTGGCACAATGTGTGCGGCAAGCAGGGCATTCATTGTTCCTGTAGTAAATTTCAATGTCCATAAGAAAAACTTATAAGCTCACAGTGAATGTTTTAAAAAGATGATAGGAATATTGTCTCAAGGAACTGTATGCAGTCAAGAGAATGTTGATAGTGCAAAGAATTACCCTAGACGCATAGATTTATCTATGCATGCTCTGCAGAAGCGATGCAGGCATTCCATCACTGTCCTTGTTTTCCGAATGATCCCTACACACAAAAAGGACTCACTTCTTTTTTCCACACATCTCTATCTGTGAAAATTGGCTGTATGACTTACATAAACCAACTAACAAATCAAAATGCCCTTAGCCTGAAGTCATAACCATATGAGATAAGACAGTAAATTTTTATCAGAAGTAACACAGACAAATGTTTACTTGCCCCTAGAGTTTTATGGAAGAGATATAGTAAGAATTAGAAGTACTTGTGTAACCCATAACTTAGAACTTCATGGAGAATAAGAAACTAAATTTTAATCAGAGGCAAGTAATGCAAACAGATGTTTGCTTGCTCCTAAAGTTCTATGCATGTGATTCTAGTAAGGAATTAAGGATCTCTCTCTCTCTCTCTCTCTCTCTCTCTCTCACACACACACACACACACACACACACTCATAAAACAGTGTTATGAATAGAAACAATTTCCAATTGCATCATTATGGTGAGAATAATTGTGCATTCAATCGATTCTCATCAGAAGAAATAATATGTAAACCTCAAATCCAATACACAGTAGGCCTAAAGTAATAATTATACAGATTAAGCAGAATATGACCTTTGTTGCATCACATACCACAGAATCAGCTAACAACAACAACAATAACAAATCCTTAATCCCAAATTTAATTGGGGTTGGCTACATGAATTTTTTCTCACAATTTTGTTCTAATATGAGATGAGTCTGATGTGAGATGTAATTATTCTAAAGCCTCCCTCTAGTCATACGTTCTTATGTTATCTTAGGTTTCGCTCTCCCTCTCCTCTCACCAGTCACCTGAATTTGAGCATCCACTGGCCTATGATGGACATGTCCAAGCCAATGCAAATGTCACTCCTTCAGATTGTTTCCAATTGGAGCTACACTGACTCTGTTACAAATATTCTCAGTTCTTACTAGGCCCTTCCTAAGGTGGCTACAAATCCACCTTAAGAGTTCCCATTTTTGCCACAGTTATTCATGGAAAATTTGTTTCTTAACAACCTAACACTCACTACCATACAACATTGATAACCTATTGTTGTTTAATGGTATACACTCCAACTTAATGGGAATCTTGTGGTCACACTAAGCTCCAATCGTACTCTTCCATGTTATCCATCCAACCCTTGTCCTATGAAGAATATCCTCTTCTATATTTCAATCCCTCTGAATAATAGAGCCAAAATATTGTAATTTATTGTATTGAGAGACTTTTGTACCCACTATATGCCATACCTCAATTCCAGTCTTACTAAATTTACAATGCATAAAATCTGTTTTTGTGCAACTCAACTTGAAGCCTTTAAAATTTGTGGTATCTCCCCAGAATTCTCATTTGTGGTCTAACCCCTCCCTATTCTTGTCTATCATGATGATATATCATCATGGTCCTAATTATGTCCTATCAATTTATCCATAAAAAAGATGAATAGAAAAGAACTTAGAGCAGACACCTGGTGCAGACCAACTGTGATAGGGAATTTCTCTGTCCAAACTCCTACTATTCTCACATGGGTTACTGCTCCTGCATGCATGTCCTTGACAAGTTCACTAAATAACATGGGAATCTCCTTCTATTCATTGCCCATCATGACACTTTCCCAGGAACTCTTGCTTTTCAGAACTCTGATAATCATGAAGACCAAATATGCACTTTAATTTGGCATTGTTCCCTTAGATTTTGTCATATATGCATGAAAAATGTAGCTATGCCTGCCCAGAGATCCTATAGGTTTCCTTTCTTGGAATACAAGTGCTACATGATCAGATTCTAGAATGAAATTGGTACGCCAAAGAAGCAGACTTGCTTTCCTGATAATTACAGATTAAATTCAGCTGCAGAATGTTTGAAGAGAAGAAATAGCTATGGATTCAAGTATCTGAAAATCAATAAAGAGATCTTAAACCCATACCTAGACAAATTGGACATTGCACATCCCTGCGAATTTCAGATAATTTTACGATGACAAATCTGCAAACAGCCATGCACAAGAGCTAATGTCACTTTGGCAGCACATTACATTATCAACATTGACAACCAATTGTTAGCAGTTATATTCACTCTGTAACTTCCCCTTACTCTCCTCATGCAATGTGTATTTACTTTGAAATTGGCAGTGTCCTCAATTACACAAACAGCTAAAAAGAGAAAAGAAGTCACTTAGTTGTGCATGCCATGCACCTTCCCACCTTCAACATGAAACAACCAAATATTTTCAAGTTGCATACAAATTGTAAACCTAGTTTCACAGGAAACATATATTTATACACATCCATGTCTGTTCATCTATATGTCCCAAATTATAATTCAGAACAATGATAGAATGCCTAAGCAAGTGCAATATGATATTTGCAAAACCAATTGACTATGACTAATCCCATCGGTCTAGTCATATCATTATTGGCTTTTCAGAAAAGCTTTCTTCTGGAGAGAATAAAAATGGAAATAAATTTTGCTGCTCATTGCCCTCTTTAGAGTATGAGAGCCTAGAGCAGCTAGAACAACAGTGCAACCAAAATGCTGAAAGCAACAGAAGAGCAACCTCAATCCTGGAGTCAAAATTCTCATCTAAGCACTTGTTAAATAATGTGTGAGACAGTTTTATATGGATGTACAAACCTCATAATTAAGCTTGAATTCTAGAATAAAACCTAATAAAGTCGTTCATTTACAGTCAAGTCTAGTTACATGAAAATAGTTACTGAGTAGCATCATTGTGTAACAGAGTTTGCCAGCTTCATACCATTGTTCTTAAAACATAACAACATTCATTTGGTAAAAGCAAAGACGACATATTGAAAACAACCCAAGATTAGGTTCTTCTAAGAATCATGACATAAAACTTTGATGAAGTTAACCCATTTTTCACATGAGTAAGACTTCGAGCCAAAAAGATCATCATGGCCTTTAGGAATCTAAACTATCTTCTTGAGAAAACTTTAACACGTAATGCAATTCATATCTAGAAATATGATTTACCAACACATAAGTATGGACAATTTGAGAAGGATGATGGTACAATTATAATAGTTAGCCAATCAATCATGATCTGTGATACAAAATATGGTGTAATTATGAACACATGCATCAAATTGTAATCACAAACCCTCACATATGCCTTGATTTATCAACATTAACCACAATAGGCACAAAATCGCATGCTGTTTTGACATGCACACATGATACATGAGTCCAAATACAGTGGATGCTGTACCATATAAACTCTAAACTGCTCAAACTCACACTATCAGATTAAATTGCTCAATGGATCATAATATAATGCTAATTTTCAAGTCAGATTGTTCAAATCACCAAATACAAGGGAACTTAATTCCATGCACAACAATGACTGAGATTGCATAATTTCACATGTTAGCAACCTTGACCAATATGATGTAATTCCCCTGGATAATTGGGTTCTGAAATTCGTATTTAAACACAAAATGCATAACTTTCCAGACAAAAGAACAATGATGTTACAAGAGGTTACTGAGACAAATTAAAAATAAAAGCAAAAAATCATTCCATTCAAAGGTAAGTGACACAAAAGAAGGCTGAAAAAAATGGAGCAGCCACACAGGGAAATCAAAAAGAATAATAATTCCTTGACCCCTGAATAAAATCCCAAAGTGAACAGTGAACACGCCAGCAGCTGGAACACTATCATAGCTTCCTCAGTTTAAATGCAATAGCAGCAACTAATAAGTTGGCTGGGAAACTCAATAGCTGATATAAAATTCTGAAGCTGTTAGTTAAACCAACATCCCCATTTAAAGTGGCTTCTGAAGTTTGTGACCACAGAACAACTTTTTTCATATTATGAAAAAAACAAAATGCAGAATATAACCAAATCAATCAATCCATTAAGAGGTCAGCCAAATAAATCAATCCAAGTGGCAGAGTGCAACTGTCTGACCATTAAACCAACCCCAGATAGTTGTAAAATAATTAATCTGACTTGCATGCACATAAGACCAATTCAATCCAAAATCACAATGAGCCTCAAGTAACAACCAACACGAAACTCCAGCACCTACCATCGCTAAATTAGAGCAGCAACCATAAAATGAACTGGGAATCATACAAAATAACTGGGACATTCACGTTAGAGTAAAAATGAAAAATCCACCATAGTCACCCCCAGCAAAAGCTAGAAAAGCCAAAACCCGATAAATCCCCATAGCTCACTTCCAAGAAAAATCCCCAATCAACGCCTCTCACATTCGCGCATCCAGAAAGAGGGAACGTAATCCATCAAACAGAGGCAGGGATCCAAACTAAACCAAATAAAACAAAACAAATAAAATAAAATAATAAAAATAATAAAAGTAATAAAAGAGAAGGTAATAGTAAAGAAAAAGCGTACTCTTGCTTGTCCTCTTCACTTCTTGACTCTGGGCTTCGATCTGATTCTGAACAAGAACCGGCACAAAAGTTTTAAAAGGAAAAAAACAAGCCTCAAGGCAACGACCATTGAAGGCAATCAAGGTTACCCAGAAACGAAAAATGGCATTACTTTTGGGTCACATTTATATAAAACATTTGCAATTTTTTTTTTTACGCATAAATTACTACACACCATCAGCAGCAGCAGCAGTATGATGATCATGATCATGAGACGGCTCTACTTGCTGTTGTTGTTGTTGTTGCTGCTGCTCCCCATCTTCGGGGTGCTCCTCATGGTTGTTTCCTAGGTCTTGCTCCAGAGGATCCTCTCCCCTTTCTTCATTCTCCAAGTAGCGCTTTTGTGCAGGCATTTTTCTTTTCTTTCTTTTTGGTTAACAAGTTTCTCTGTATCCGGGGGCCCCCCCCCCGAAAAAACGAAACAAAAATAATAAAAAAGAAAGAGCCAGACCGCAATGGCGGAGATGGGGTGATGGTGGTGGTTTGCGTGCGCGTGTGTGTGTGTGGGTGGGTCGGTTATTCCTCTGTTTGGCTTCCAAACGGCGACCGCCGCCGCCGCCGCCGCCGCTGCTTGATTCTAAAGATAGGCGAAGATGGAGGGAGGGAGGTATTGCAAGGTGGTCGCGTATTGCTTGAGCATTCTGCGTTGTTTTAGAGAGGGAGAGAGAGAGAGAGAAACAGCGGGTGGAATTGGTGCGTCTCAGAGGGTGAGAATTAAAACACAACGAAAAGAAAGAGAGTTTTTATATAAAACTATAAACAAGGCGGATGGGCAGAGGCTGTGTCTATAAATCAGACAAATATTTATCCCTTTCCAACCAAAAAAAAAAAAAAATTTTAAGTAAAATTTTCTTCTTAATGGTTTATAATCAGATTGCTTTTTGCCAAATTTTATGTGCGTTCCGCCTTTGACATATATTTTAAGGGTATTCGGCTAAATGTATTTTTTTTCATTATTAAAATATAAATTTTATTTTAACTAATAAATATATATATATTTAAAGTAAATTTATTTATTGTAAATAATTATATAATTTTTTAATTAATAAATTATCTTATTTATAATTTTGTATGTTTTACATATTTTTTATAATTATAAAAACTTAATTTAGACCACAATTTGTTTTATTTTTTTCAAATAACACCCTCTTCTTTTTTTTGTTTTTTTTTTGGCTTTTCTCTTCTTCTTCTTCTCTCTTTCTTCTCCTTCTTCTTCTTTGGTTGACAGGTAGAGCAGAGTGGCGAGGAGGCAGTACCATCAGCAGCACATGGACGGTTGGATTCGGGTAGACTGAGCTTGTGGTTGAGTATATTTCGAACAATGAGGACGGTGGTCGGAGACAAAAGTCACGGCTTACATGCTAATGACAGTGTCGGGGGTTCCTAAAAATGGAAGGATCGTGGCCTCGCAACTCCAAATGTCATCACCATTAACGGTTCGTTGTTGTTCTAACAACAACATGCGATGGTTGCAACCGTGCATGGTTTTTACGCACCAGCAAGGATTCTGGTTGGCAGAATGTCAAAGCACATTAATAAATAAATAACTTATTTATACATATTGTTCAATATATTAATTTGATTATTTTAGTGACTAATAAATTATAATTATAATATATGAATTACATTAAACATACTATTCAAATTACTTTGATGACTAATAAATTATAACTTTAATATATATATATAAATAAATTAAATATTTATTAACATCAATTACAAGATTAAAGTTTATAATTATATCAATTATGTGTTTTGGAATTTCATTAATATGCATAGTTTATAAGCACTTTGGTAGGGTAAATAGTCATGCAATATAAGCCATAAGTTAATGTATTTTTTTTCTTAATAACTTTTATATACAAGTCGAATAATTAATTATAGGCTAATATTAACTTTTATTATTTTCTTAAAGTCAAAAAGGGATTATTAACTAAGTATATATTATTTATTATATTATGATATTACTTGTTAAATTTTTTAAATAAAAATATCATTATTAAATATCAATTTTAGATCTTAAAACTAGATTATTTCATATAAATAATATTGCATACAGTGTATTTAAATTCGCAAAAAACCAAAACAATTAATGTATTTACAAATTCATCTTAACTTAAAAATTGAATTTTTTTATAAACTTTACCATAATTATACTTTTTAAAATAAAATTTTTATGAATGTTGAGAAAAGAGGAAACCAATTATATATGCACATAATTTTATAGTTTAAATTAGACATATTTATTTATTTTTAATCATATTTAAAATTATAATTTTTATTAGTATAATAATATACAAAATAATTTTTTTACTAATCAAGTTATATTATAATTAAATTTTTAATAAATATATTATTTAAAAATATTGTGATACTATTATTTAAGAATATTTTGATATATTATTAAAGTTGAGGTTATGTCTTGATGTTGAAATTACTGATTAAGGTGTCACCAATTAATTTTATTGAAAGGTCTTATTTTAATGTGCTATGCATATTAGTTTGCATATTTTTGTTTTGAGACGTGGATTAGTATGATTTGATTATGTGCTTGATCTTGGATTAAGTTGTGACAATAACCTTTTTAATTATGAAAGTAGAACATGATTAAATGCAAACAAATTTAAGAATATGAAAAACGATAAACATGCAGTGAGATATAAGTTTGTGTCAATAATTTAATTAAAATGTGTTATTTTAAGCTTTTTTTTTATTTAATTATAAAAAAAATTTAACATTTTATATATATATTATTTTAAAAAATCATAGGTAAAACTATAATTTAGTTTTTGAAATATAAGATTATTTATATTTAATATTTAAATTTCTAAATATTTGTAGTTCAAACTTAACATAAATTTTTTTAAAGATATCTTAATAAAAATTTTTCATTAACTTTTAATAAGAATAAAAGATTAAAATATGTTAAGCATTTTAAAAGTTTTAATGCCTTAAAAAATTTGTGACAAATTGCATAAATATTAAAAAAAGTAATTTTTGTACCAAAATTTTTTTTTATTTTTGTTCTATTAATGTTCTATAATGTTATATCATAGCTTATTTCTTTATAATAGATTTTGTTTAAAAATTAAAAATAATAAAATTTTCAAATAAATAAAGAGGAGCTAAATGAGAATGTTTAAAAAAAAAAGTGGTTGAAATGTAAACATCCCAATTTTAAAGATAATCACTCAAATGAGAATTAATGGATAAAAATTATATTTTTTAGTAATAATAAGTATATATGAATATTAAATAAAATTATTATAGATGTAATTATTTCAAAATTTAAAACTTTAATTCATAATTAAAATTATTTATGCTAATGATAACAAAATTTTAAATCGATACTCAAACCCACTAAAATGAACTTATATCTCTTTTATTTTTCTTGAATTTTAAGACAATTGATAAAGAAAGTATAGGCAACCAAAATTCAATAAAAAGTGGCCTGATTATCACACAACTTTTTCTCTTGATTGAATGATTATGGTGCAATTGATCTAATAAAGTGAGATTTAAATTTTTTATTTTTATTTTTTAAACTAATAAATAAATAATTATTTATTTATTTTAAATACTAAATTAATCGGTTAAAAATTTGATTAATTAATTAATTTATTTTTAGGAGGTCGCTTTTTCAGTTAGAATTTTTTATTTTTTATAATTTGCCTGGAAAGATCAAAAGGAATGGGTAGACATGACAAATGTCATCGACATCGTAGACGCACGCTCTGCGCTGCCCCAATTCAACGAATGAAGAGCTTTTGAATTCCTCTCAGAAACTATCAGAATCTGTAGTAAAAAAAAAAAAAAAAAATCAACAAACTCATTTGTTTGTTCAATATGGGCTTACCAGAAGTCGTCGATTTTGCCAGGAATTTCGCCCTCATGGTCAGAGTCCACGGCCCAGTAAGTGCTGTTTCTCTAAGCTTTCAGCTGTATTGTTTGCGTTTCGTCGTCGTCGTTGTCGTGGTGGTGTGTAATTCAACTTGACAATGAATGAATTCAGTATTACAAATAAAAATCCTTGCTTACATTATTTTCATAAATAGGACCCCAAGGGACTGAAGATGCGGAACCATGCTTTTCACCAATACAAGTATGTATATGTCTTCTCGGTTTTCATTTTTTTTGGGAGTTTTGTTTTTGTTCTTTGCTTTCTGGGCATTTTATTAAAATGGATTTCTTTCTCGTGGATATATCATATATTTAGTTCTGGCAAGACAACACTTTCCGCTTCTGGGATGCTATTGCCTGACACCCTATATGACGCTGGCTTGGTCAACGGGGTTTTGGGTGGCGGTTTTCGGGATTTGGGGTTGGTTTTGACGGTTGCCTCTGTTGTTGAGCCGTTTCTGTCACCCCAACATAGAGATGATTGTCAGGTTCGGGGGGAGGGGGGGGTCTGTCACTGTTTTAGCTGCATTGTTTTTTGCTCTGCTTTTGGTGGTGGAGTTATTTTTTATTTTTATTTTTATTTTTATTTTTTGTGTTTGTGTGATTGATGCAATTGTGGTTGCCTATTTTTTCCAGGGCCCACCCCAGTTGATTCCCGGCACTCAGATTGGTGTTATGCTGGAGGTATAAATTTACTGAATGCAGTTATTTTACTTAAGTAGATGTTTTGTGCTGAAGTTGTTTTGTAGGATTGTTTCTTGTGGTATGCATTAGGCTTGTTGATTTTCAGGGAAGGCTGAGATTGGAGAAAGATGTTGCTGGAGGCATTAAAGAGGCTCCTTTTTGGCATTCGGCACAACTTATTAGATTGGTAGGTAATCATGCTGTGTTTCTCTTTGGTTTAACATTTTTGATAATTTATCAGCTTATTATATAATTACCTGTAGTAACATCCTGACCAACTGGCTTACTTTGAAGGTTGATGTTCCTGTTGCCTCCTTTGCTGTACAATCCATTCTTGAAGCTTCTTCAAGCTTGCAGGATCATGGTTGGGAGGTTGGTTGGTCTTTGGCAGCGCATGATAATGGTTCTCAGCCTTTCAAGGATGTTCTGAAGATGCAGGTTGACATTGCCTGTAATATTTGATTTATTTTTTTACTTTCCTTTCTTTAGTGGTAGTGTTACCAAACTTTTGTGATGTTACTTCCTTTTTTGCTTGGGTACATTTCTCTTCCCTATTAGTTGAATATTGGATTCTTCAGGTCCTTCTATTGGTAGTTAGTCTAGATCAGGTCTAACAGGTCTAAATCAGTGGAGTCCTTATTTATCTATGCATTTGGGAGAAATGGGATGTACTTGTTTCCTATTTATGACATTTTTTATTTGTTGCACATGCTGCCCAATTTGATATGAATGAAATAGTAACATGGGGAAAACTGTTTAGCAATATGCTTAGAAGAATTTGATAAATTTTTTTCTTTCTGCAAAAAAAAAAAAAAAAAAAGCCATAGTGTTAATGGAATGAGTTTCAAAATGATGCACTACATTTCCGGGCTAAGCCACTCTGAAATGACATCTTTCAGAGAGAACATGGGAACAGATCACTTATGGTGGGCCATAGGCGCTTGCCAATGGATGTCACCAACAATCCAAGCCTCATGGGCAAGTCAACTACTAGAATTGCTATCCTTGGGGTTGGCTTACATTTGAAGGTAACATACATTGCATGATTTTCTTTTCCGATATTTCTTCTTTGCATGCCACACTTTGATTATCCTATTGCAAGTTTGTTTTGTTATATTTATCTGTATATATCAGCAATGAATTATAATGTAGTCAGTTTGTAGGAACTTCCGGCCATTTCCATGCCATTTTCAATTCAAAGGGGGGATTCTCTTCTAGTCATGGCTTCTCCTTTTGGTGTCCTCTCACCGGTGCACTTCTTCAATAGGTATTGTTTCTTCTTCTTCTTTCCAAATATATATTTCTGCTCCATTTCTTGATGAGGTCACATTATGATGAGCTTAGTGTTGGAAGTGCATGAGTCCCTCCAAAGTTTTCTACTCCATTATGATCTTAATCATCATCTTCTTCTTAATTTTGAAATTATCTTCCTTTTTCCCACCTTGTTCCCAAAGCCAGCTGATGTTCCTTTTGGAACTTCATCTTTACAAAATTGTCTTATGTTTTAGCAAAATGTGGATTCTTTGTTGTAAGGTTATGCCTTTTTCAAAATTCCTCTTGCTAAAAGCTTGTGATTTGAAATTAGAACACTAGACAAGATTATACTGGCAGAAGATTTGACATAACTACTTTGACTTTTATTGCTACTAGTAGTATAATGATTCTTGTTAGCTGTTATGTTTTGGTGATTGAGCTCTTCATTGCAGAAACGCTAAGCTCCATATTGCCTGTAATAAATGGCCATGGTGGTGGCTTTGATGATTGACATTGTTCAAAGTGGATCTTATGCGTGGCTTTGTTGTTTTTGGTAGAAAATGGGAACCTTAATCTTTATTAGTTGGTTACTTTTATTGGAAACTGAAAACGTGCTCTCTTTGCGCACAATAAAGAATGCTGCTTGTTGCTGTGTTGCTCCCTCTTGATAATACCGCAGTTTTATTTTTTGTCTTCTGTGACTTGAACTAGCATGTCAGTGGGACACATCGCTAACTGCCATCCAACTGGAGCATCTAATGTGTCATTGCTGATGGCTGACATCCGGTGTCTACCAGGTGTGAGAAGTTTTCTCCTGTATCATCTGTGGTTCTTTTGATGATGTTGAACTCTTATTCCATTATGTCATGTACATTTCAGGAATGGAAGGTGGCCCGGTTTTTGGTGAAAATGCACATTTCATTGGTCTCTTGATTAGACCCTTGAGGCAAAAGAGTAGTGGTGTGGAAATACAGGTGTGCTGGAATCATTCTCCTTTCAAATTCATAAACTATCTGCTAGTTTACAAGACTACACAAAATTCTAGCCTTGGGTAACAGCTGGTGATTCCATGGGAAGCCATTGCATCTGCTTGCAGTGACTTGCTGCTGAAGGTTCCTCAAAGTGCAGAAACAGGGATCCATATTAATAAGGGAAACTTGAATGCTGTAGGAAATGTAGACTGCCATGGGTCAGATGGATCATCATATTACAAGTACAAGCATTATAAGTCTTATTGCCCTGCACCATTACCAGTTGAGAAGGCCATGGCTTCCATTTGTCTTGTTATTGTTGATGAAGGCATATGGGCTTCTGGGGTTTTGCTCAACAATCAAGGGCTGATACTCACAAATGCTCACCTGTTAGAACCATGGAGATTTGGGAAGGCAACTGTAAGTGGTGGAAGAGATGAAATGGAACCCGACATTCATTTCTTTCATTCTGAAAAGTCTGCAGTTCCAATTATCAGTTATGCAAATGGCTTGCAGAAAGGTCCGAATTTACCTCCAGAGTTGATGAAGATTGTGGATTCTTCTATAGCTGGTGAGAGCAAGGAATACAAATTGAATTTTTCTTACAGGGGCCAGAGACATATACGCGTTCGCATAGACCATGCCAATCACTGGACTTGGTATGATGCTAAAGTTGTCTATGTCAGTAAGGGGCCTTTGGATGTTGCTCTGCTGCAGATTGAGTGTGACGCAGACCAGCTTTGCCCCATTAATGTGGAGTTTGGTTGCCCATCCTTGGGATCAAGGGTGTGTATTGTTGGGCATGGACTTTTTGGCCCTAGATGTGGTAAGGTCTTGCTTTTTGAGCTCACCGTAATGATCTTGAAAGAGAAACTGTGTTTATGTGTAGTGTAACTTTCTACCATTGTTTCCAAAATGGTACTTTCAAGTGTTTACCATTACAGTTCATGATAGATATGTTTTTTATTTACCCATGTCATTTGTGCTTGTATATACGCCACACAGCAGCTGGGGGCTGAATTGATGTTCTACCTGAAAAGTCATGAATAATCTCTGATGTTGGGTTTCTTTTCTTTTGTTTTTTTTGTTTTTTTTTTGATCCATTGGGAGGCCCATTAGGCCGTGAACTACACAACGGGGTAACTCTCCCCATTCCCATAAACCCTATACCCCCTTCCTAGATTTAGAACCCGAGAGCTCAAAATTAGATGTTTAAGTTCTTAACTACTGGGTTGTTCCATGAGGATCTGATGTTTTTCTACTATGACAGTGTAGCCTGTAAATTTGGAACTTAAATTCTCTATTTATTTGTTTTTTTTCTTCTGAAATTTTTGGGCAACATTTCTTTCAGGCTTCTACCCCTCTGTTTGCTCTGGTGTTGTTGCAAAAATAGTCAAAACAAAGGCATGCCCCCCTCGTCAATCCACTGGAACAGAGATGCATGTTCCTGCAATGCTTGAAACAACGGCTGCTGTCTACCCAGGTGGTAGTGGTGGTGCTGTTATTAATTCAGAAGGTCTTATGATTGGACTTGTTACAAGGTACCATTAGCTGAATGGCTGCGAAATATCCTGCATAAATATTAGGGTTTATTACATAGAAAACCTTCATTTGGGGTCAACTACAATTTAAACCCCATCTTTTAAAACATTACAATTAAAACCATAACTTTTAGGACTTGTTACAGTTTGGGTTTCTTTATCCAATTTTTCGTTAAATAATGTTAGAAAAATGTTGGGGGACATTCTATTTTGATCGTATCATTCCAAAATCCTGCTTGAACATTTTTTCTTTCCTTAAATCTTCATTGTAAAAGCAAAGGTTTGTTGATTTTGAGAAAAAAAAAAAAGGTTCATTGTCGCTCTTTTTTGTTATAATGAGAATTATATAGGTAAAAAAGAAAAAGTTTTGGTAGGTGTTCTGGATGGAGGATCAAAAATAGCAGGCTTCACATCACTTTCCGCCCATTATTTAACAGAAGTTGGATATTGGGTCCAGGGTTTTAATTGTTGAGTTTAAGAGAATTGACCCTAATTTAAGTAATTTACTGGTATAGTTTCCTGTGCACCTTCTGTCTAAATATGAAGGTGACATGAGTGGATACAAATAGGTCCTCCATGTAAACCAATGAGTAATTTAGTATTCTCTTGAGGGTGTGCTCATTTAGATACCCATTATGAGTTGGGGTGCCTTTTTCCTTTCCTAGATCTGTAAGATGTGTCCTGATCATTGATTATGTTGTCTACGAGAAACTGCATATGGTTGAGGGAGTATGCCCCTCCACTTGGTTAGAGTGTTTATATTCTTTCAGAAGGTTGTGCTACATGCTTACACATTATCTATGATGATACATGCCACACTGAATGATATGGTAACAAGACAATATTTTTGTACTTGTTTGTAAAATTTCCTTTCACGGGATTATCATTCTTGTTGCTGGTGTTATCATTGGTCATCTCAATTATCTGTAGGCTCTTGGAGCTTCTTCATTTTTTGCTACCAATTATTCTCCTTATCAGTATGTCAAGTGCTTGCTGATTCTATTGAGCTATAACTTCTTGATACAGCAATGCAAGGCATGGCGGGGGAACTGTTATACCGTATCTGAACTTCAGCATTCCGAGTGCAATTTTGGCGCCTATCATTGAGTTTGCAAGAGGTTGTTTATCTGAACTAGTGCTCCAATTGTGGAAACAAATAAATTTAACTTGTCTCGACCCAGATCCATAGAACAATGTTTCTAACCTTAGGTGCAATCTCGTAAAATCTGAGAAATGCGTTTTTTTTTTTTTGACAGATATGCAGGATACATCGCCTCTGCAAGATCTTGATCAACCAAATGCCCACCTTTCTTCAATATGGGCATTGATGCCAGCACTTCCACCCAAACCAAATCCTCCTTCACTTAATCTGCCAGAATCACTGATGGAAGATAACAACAAACAAGGGAAAGGCCTCAAATTTGCTAAATTCATAGCTGAAACTAATAAGGTAGTGGCAACTTCAACTCAGCTTGGCAAGGTGGAGAGCACTTCGAACAGGATTTTACGGAGCAAGTTATGACCAGGATGCCATTTTATGCACAGACGAAACGGGATGTCAGCGTTGGGCCAGTTGACTCAGCTTTCAGAAATTTATAACAGAAATTTCAGCTTTCGCGGATGCAACACCTACTGCTCAAACACAATGACAGAGTGTTCCTTTGTACGCATCAAACACTAGTTTGGTCGTCAATGACATTTCGTCCCTGGGAAAGATGCTGTGGTGCTTTGTCTGCATTGCATTTCTTGTCTTTTTTTCACTATGAACAAAAATGCCAAAAAGCCTTGAGTGAACCTGTCAAAAAGGAACCCACCGTTCGAAAGAGAGACTGGGGTGGCTTAAAGCTGCCCAGCCCAGGCCCTTAGAAAGTAGAAGGATAGCTGTCAGTCATTCGAGGAACCGACAGGTCGTTCTTGTAGTCCATCATTTGCATTTTGGGCGGCAGTCTCCAAAGGGATCCGAGTTTAAACGAATAATTTTCATTCCTTTACTTATAAAAAATTTACTTATGGCATATTCTTAGTGTTTAGTAAAAGAAAATTTTATTCTCTTTTTATTTATTTATTTATGAGCATTATCATTTTTCTCTTTCTCTTATATGTATATTTTTAAAAAATATAAAAATGGTTTGTAAATATAATACAGTATATTATAGTAAATATTTAAAATAAGTATTATATATAAAATATTTAAAAATATATGTAATAATAATAATAATAATAATAAATAAATAATTAAATTATCATTATAATAACATTAAATATTTAAAAATTATAACAATAATTAAATTATTTATAATAATAATTATAAAAATAACATATATATGTTTTAAAAATATTAATATAAAATGTCGTCATCATCATCATTAATAACAACAATAAGAATAGTATTAAAATGAAAAAAATTTTAAAATTTTAAAATATTTAAATTATTAATTATTATTTAATTTTTTGATTAATATTTTTAAGTATATTATTATTATTAGATAAATTTTTATTATATTATTATATATTTTTAAAAAGTTCATAATTTTTTGCATTTCATTATCTTTTTTTTCTAATTTTAGAAACGTATTTTTATCTTAACTATGACATAAATATTGTAGTATATTTAATATTAAATTTTATTCTAAATTAAGTCAAATAATTATTAAAAATTTAATTTTAAGATAAATTAAATTTGTTAAATTAATTATTTTGTTGTTATTTTTTCTTATTATTATTTTTTATTTTAATTTTAATTTAGAATTATAGACTAAATTGTCTGTGTTTCCCTTCCCTAAAATTTTCAGGGGTTTGCTGACAAGAAACCATGAACCTCGCCCAGCATCGACCTTTTTCCCAAACACTTAAGCAGAGAAGGAGTGGGAAGGAGGGAAGAAGGGAGGCAGGAAAATGGGGGAGAGTTCAGGTTACAAGGAGTACCTGGCCGGTTTACTCGCCGGAGTGGCCACCGTAGTCATTGGTCACCCTTTTGACACCGTCAAGGTATGGATTAGACACGACGATTCATTGGACAATTTTGTATCTTTTTCAATGCAACTTTACAAAAGCATGTGCGTTTTACAACTGGGGGTGTCCTTGATAAGTGTCCCTCTTGTTGCCGCGCCGCCCCCCCACCCCCACCCCCACCACCCTATTTGCTGCTGCTATCTACCGTGGGTTTGCATTTTTAAGCCATGATTTTGAGCGTAACTTTATTTGGGGTTTAACTAGTTTGGTCATGTGTGTGTATATTGGACAGTAATTTTTCAATGGGTTTGCTTCTGTGCTATTATTATAGGTGAAACTGCAGAAACATAATACAGAAGCACAGGGGATTAAGTACAAGAATGGGCTGCATTGCGCGTCCAGGATACTGCAAGCTGAAGGAGTATGCTTCTTTTAACAATGTCTTGTGAGCCACGGATTTTTATCTTGCAATTTTTTTTAACCAAGTTGTGTTTTTTGTTCATCGTTTGTTGGGATTCCTTATTTGGAATTTGATATGATTCCATGGATAGGAAAGGAGAATATGATCTAGGGATTGACGATTTTAGTTATGTCTAAAAGTGTTGATGATGTTAGTTATGTCTTGAGACTTTATTATCCTGCAGTTGTGTTATGAAAATTAGATAACCTGATCTTGTCCACCGGCAAAATAAAATCATTTGTTTGCTATAAGGATTTTTTAGTTATGGTCTCAAACTTGCTTTTTTTTTTTTTTTTGGTTCTCATGCTGTTTCTATTTTACCGTTATTAGTTAACTGCAATGCTTCTGACATGAGCTTCGCAAGAATGCAGACCCTCTGTTTGTTATTTCCATTTGATGTTCCTACATATGTCACAGAATTTATTTTTCTTGCTGGCTTTAGTTTCATGAATGTTTCTGTTGGGCCTCATTTTCAATACTGAATCAAAATTCTGGAGCTTGTCATAATATCTTTTGTGCAAGTCATATAACTTGATTCAAATTTCCTTTACAATTTTTCATATGACCATTGCAAGTGATGGGAAAATTATCACCGTAACTTGATGTTAGTAGATACTCAATATTAATATCTCTGATCTTTTGGCATTATTATTGAATTCTTATGATTTTGTTTTTATGACTTGACTGAATGCATCTTGAAATTTGATAATCCCAGATGCTCGACTTCTAGTTCATTAAGGAGACTTGATTTCTCATTTGTAACTTGCTACTCATATTCTCTCCCTGTAAAGGGAGGGACCATAATCAGATTCAGGTGGTCTTTGCTTTTATTTCCAGTGCATGACCAAGTGGGGTTTTGTTATTGCAGTTTAAAGGACTTTACAGAGGCGCAACATCGTCCTTTGTTGGGATGGCTTTTGAGAGTTCGCTTCTTTTTGGCATTTACTCCCAAACAAAACGATCATTGCTGGTCTGCACTAAGTAAATTGGATGAGTTTCTTCTTTTATCTCATGTGGCATTTGATATCAACAACTGTCTCAGATATAGATATTAGAAATCCATACTTTATACATTTCATAGGAGCCATTTATTCATTATTGTGCATTTTGACATAACACCTTTCCTTTTACCATGAAGGGAGGAGTTCAAAGTGATGTGCCCCAGCTCCAGTTGATAATTCCTTCAGCAGTTTATGGTGGAGCTATTATTAGTTTTGTGTTATGTCCATCTGAGCTAGTGAAAGTGAGTATAGTCTATATATTGCATATTCTCCTCATTTATCTTTGCTTTCTATCACATTCTTTTGAAACTGAAATTCTTTCAGTGTAGGATGCAAGTACAAGCTGCTGACTCATTGGTCCCAAAGTTCAGCAGATACAGCAGTCCTGTTGATTGTGCCCTTCAGACAATAAAAAATGAAGGGGTGAGAAAATCCACTGCATATAGGCAAATTTAATGTTGTTGAGGTCTTCTACTAATGGAATATCTCTCAGGTTACAGGAATTTTTCGTGGAGGTTTTACAACATTGTTAAGAGAATCTATGGGAAATGCAGTCTTTTTTAGTACCTACGAATATGTCCGTTATTACATGCATTTACAATTGAAATCCCATTCATCTCACCACAACTTAATTGACATGGGGATTGGAATAGTGACTGGTGGCCTCGGCGGTGTAGCTGTAAGTAGCAGACAACCTTGCATGCCTTTAATTTAACATAACACATTTCAGCTATCTAACAAGCTTTACATCTCCTGTTATCTAGTTCTGGACTGCTGTCCTACCCTTGGATGTGGCAAAAACCATTATTCAGACTGCTCCAGATAAAAGATGCACAAGAAATCCATATAAAGTATTGAACTCGGTAAGATTTCCTGATCTCTGTATGATGCAGTGTAGGAAGAACTCCAATCTCTTACACTGGATCTCTGCCTAAGAAACTTTACCATATCTTTCTTTAATAGAAGAAAAGAAGGCAAAGTTTACTAACCACACTTTTATTTGGTAGATTTACAAGAGGGCTGGGCTCAAAGGGTGCTACACAGGTTTGAGTACCACAATTGCGAGAGCTTTTCCTGCTAATGCAGCTGCAATAGTCGCCTGGGAGCTAGCCATTAAAATGCTTGGTATAAAGCGTGACTAAAATTGATATTTAACCATCAAAAATTAGTAATTGTGCATTGCTATTTCTTGCTTGAATACTTGCTGTTGGATTCAGAAGGTTACATTTCATTGGATCCCTGCAATACTGTGAAAAAGAAAAAGAAAACGAATAGTACGTGAATTGTTATGTTCATTTGATCCTAGACCTTTGCATTTTTCAATATGGTACTTCTTGGTGATTTCGATTTGTCATGCATGCATTCCGATGAGCCACGATGGTGGGGTGGGGGCAAGGGGATCTCGAGAGATTTCTTGGTTTCTTTTAACTTAGCAAACAAGCTTAAACCCGTTCGCAATAGCTCATAACCTACGAAGACGGAATTGGTAGCCATGAAGAGCAAGGCGGTGGCTTTGTGGGTTTTAGTTGATGAGGTTCTCTTCTGGGGCACTGTCCTGGTTATTGTTAGGCAAGTAATGGTCATTTTGCCCCTTTTGGTCCTTTCAATTAGGTCCAATGGAGATCCAACGCATTGATCAAAACCGTCCCAAAAGTGAATTTTGGACAAAAAGAAATTTATTTAAGAAAAGAAAAGAAAAAAAGGTATAGAATTACCTTGGAAAAATATGCAAATAGGGTTTGGGCAAAATCGAATAAAATAATGTGTTTTTCTTCTTTCTTCTTGTTTTCGCATATTTTATTTGGTTTTAAGGCATTGAAAAATTTTTGTCCAAAAGTGAATTCTAAGTGAAATGAAAATAAAAAGTATAAAACTAAAGTGACAAAAATGAAAATATAGCATAACATTGAAGAAATTCAAGAAAATTTAACATAATTATTAAACCACATTCGGACATTGATTCAGATTGTTGGATCAACCAGTGAATTAAGTTGGGCCGACAAGGGGTCATAGTCTAGCTTTTTTATTGGGGGGGGGGTCTGGAATTGACACTCCTCAGGGGTCCGAAATGTCATCTTTCTAAGAGCCTGTCAAATCTAAATGGTGCATTGCTTCAGCTAGGTAAGCAAGCCAACTTGTTGCAAATGCCATTCAAATTGAACTTTGCTGGTTCTAATATAATGTTTGGGCTGAAAGATGGAGATTTATAGAAAGAATCAATATCCAAGAAAACCCGAGGCATTAAGGAGAAGCTCCTTCCACGTAACAATTCAGTCCAGGAGCTGAGCAAAGGAGTTCAGCAGGAGATCAGTGCAGGAATTGCTGATGAACCCCAAAACGAATTGGACCCCTCCATATGGATACAACCCACAATTTCAACAATGTTACAATTATATTTTCCAAAATATGTACACGAAATTCAAACACAAAGAAGAAGAAGAAAGAAATAAAAGAAAACCTATGTCCAAAAGATAAAAAATAAAAAAAAAAAATAAAGAAGAAGAAGATCAACTCAGTTCGACCTATCTACAAATTTATTTAACATCATCTCTACCATATATTTATGTTCACGAGAAGGACATTCATGAAAGTGGATCATGATTGTGTTCCTCCCTTAATGTTGTTCGAATGATTTAATGGGATTACCTCCATCGTCTTCACCCCACATCCTTAGCATTTATAATCTGGCCACTTTATTGTCGTACGTGGCTGATCAAACGACTGAGAAAACAAAGGCACACGCACACCAATAATGGGGTGAATTAAAATTAATGGCATATATGTATATGGTCCACTTAGGATCATACGTAACCAAACATTTTAGTGAGCACTCATAAAATAAGAACACTTGGTGGACATAAAAGTGTGGGACAAAACAAAAGACAATTAATAAAATAATGCATATATCGCTATAATCATGTAAAAAGTCAGTTAATAAATAAAAAAAAAGCAAAAAGGAAATTATTACCAAGTTCTTGTAATTTCTTCTTAGAACATATTTCTAGTTCATGATGCAATCATTCTTTTCAAAATGTATTCCGAAAATTTCATTTAATACTCCATATGGATATTGATCACGGGTACACATTATTAGATTTTTGCTTATTTGTATTATTAATTGCCGCCTTGGAGTCTTTTTATTACATTTTACTTAATTTTTCATTGAATTAGCCGTTATTTAATCATTAAACTAATCGTTAGGAGGCTTCATATATATTTAAATACCTAGTCATTATGAATCATTATTCTTACTTATAAATGATCATTTCACTTTTTCATTTCTTAAAAGAAAACCAAGAGAGAATTTAGTGAATTCTCGTTTATATGTCATGTAAAAAAAAGTCTATGATATTAGATTAATGAGAAAATAAACTATTTCTATGACTTAATTTTGTAAGATATACATTAATAAGAAAATTTATTGTATCATGAGAAAATAATTATTATAAGTTGTTACATTATAATAATTCTCAAAAAATATTTTAAATGTAATATTTTTTCACAAATTCATTTTTATTGCAATATTATATAATTTTGTTGATTATTTTTCAACGGTAGCTATTAAAGTTGACCTCTAGTTGGACTAATGAGTTCATGCTAAGGACTACCGATCCCTAAGTGGGTTGGGGGCAGTTAACTTGGCAGGCCTGACCCTCATAAAAAAAATAAAAATAAAATTAATGTTGTTATTGTCTTTTTTTTTTTTTTTTTTTTGGGTTGAGAAGAAACACGTCGTCCCACAAGAAATACTATATTGATTGACTTTATTACTCTTCCTTGCATATGATCATGATGGATGGAGTTAGTATATTAAGGTGGAAGAGTATCAACGTCACTTGCTAACCCTAATCGTCAATTTCTTCCATATATAATTATCTGTTCGTCTATATGTATATATAATATAATGAAAATTTCCATTCTTTGACTATATATATATAATGAAATTTTCCTATGAACGCCTCATAATAAGTTACACAAGTCACAACATTCCTTGGCCCCACTGGACCTGAAACTTCCACAAGCATCAAACGATGACTTACCAAAGACCGGTTAGAATTTTTGAGGTAAAGATTCTCTAGAGTCCGCATATGGACAGAAAATTTGTCATGAAATTCTCTCTAGGATTCCCCATTCCCATTCCCATTCCATTTCACAGCGTCGACTCTCTCGTTTATCAACTTGTCATGAAAATTTCCCATTCCCATGCTCAATATATTACTGTGGGGAGGGGGTGACCAAATTGGGAGAGAAGAATAAAGAAGGTAAGCATTCAATTTTGGAGAGTGAGATCTTTGTCTCCACACTGCTTGGAGTTTTATTATGGTCAGCTTTTGATGTGTAAAGCTGGCTTGAATTCGATGCTTTGGCCCCCTTAACCCTCTTTCCCTCTCTCTCTCTCTCTCTCTCTCTGACAAAGACTTCGCTTGAACGTGCTTGTCGGGTTTCTTTCATTGGTTTGAAAGAAGGGACTAGTTAACCACGGGGTAAATTAAATACATAAGTCCTACTTTTGAACATGTTAATAATAATTCTTGAATTGAGTCATAGTTGCAATGGTAGTTAGAGATACTAAGGACAATTCACGAAAAGAAAAGAAAAGAAAAAAAGGTAACATGTAAAATGATTAAGCATCAAGAGGATAATTATGGGGGGGGGGGAAATCAATCTGAGGATTCATGAATGAAAACCATTGACATTGGAAAATGATTGTTGTTGCTGAAAAGACAAGAAATCGCAAGATAATCGTGTTAAAGAAAAATTTAAACAATGTTACAGGACCAGAGAGAAAATTTACAACTAAAGGTGTCAAACCAAAAATAATTTTCAGTTGCCTCCAAAACTCAAAAAAAAAAAAAAAAAAGAAAAGGAAAAAGAAAAAACCCCGCGAACCATATTGTTTTTCCATTAATGCTTGTTATAAGTGCATTTTCTTAACAATTTATTTTTCTTTTTTATAATAAAAAAATATAAGTAATATCCACAATTATATTAGAAAAAATTGCATTTGTTAGATGACCAAATTCTGTTAAATTATATTTAACCTTATACAACACTTTAAAAAATGTTCGAAGTTATAACTTTTAATATAATAATGAACGATCTGTTAATTAATTAGTAAATTATAGCATTTGGTGATAATAATGTAACATATTATTATAAATTAAACCAACTGGTACCCTCATTGAAGCCAACATGGTGCATTCCACCATGTTAAGATTGATGGGAACTAGCGGATCTGATTTAAAATGTACAGATAACTATTCTTGTACATTAGCTGATTTCATGGCCCCGCCATTCCCATAAAGGCTGAGGGCAACAAATCTCTGTTACGAATCCACGGCACCATTATGCCATGTTTTAGATTTGGACATAAGTCACATCTTTGCCCCTTCTGAAAATGACGATTTAGGTCGACATGCATGTATCTGCGGAGCAGCAGCGATTTTTTTTCCCACGTAACGGAGGTTTCAGTTCGACAGCGCTGTTGGGTGCTCTTTTTGTTTTGTTTGCTCTATTCCTTTTCCCATTTGGACCAAAAATTTAGACATAATGACGTACGATCATATGTTAATTGCCACTTCACCTAATCCATGGTAGCATAACGACAAAGGACACATTATGAAACATGATCGTAAGTTAAGATTTTCCACTTCCCCTAATTAATGGTACACTGTCAACTCCACCATAGGCATAAGAATTTGGGGTGCGGCTAGTTTCAATATGCTTGTCAATTTATGGACCCAAGAGCGATAGAAGAGAACAAACATGATACGTCTGTACATATGCGTGCATATCTAAAATACAAAAAAAAATGGATAATCATCATTGATTTAGTTTTGTTTTTTTTTATATATATATATATTGATTCTTCGAGTCTAAATTTTATTATCATTATTTATTCTCTAATAAATGAAAATTTATGTTAAAGATGTGTCATTAAACGTAAATATCGATGAAATATATTTAAATTTAATAAATAAAAAATGTTGAATGAAGAAACTAATAGATGGTTTCATTTATGATTTATATGTACAATAATTAATATATTTATGATATTTTCTTTTAGTTGATCAAAAAAAGAAAAGAAAAGGAAATGGATAGCGGAGAATAATTCCTAGAAATGGCAGGGAAGGACGGTGGAGGTGCCTAAGTCTCTTCCTCACTTGCCTTGAATTATCGTTCGCGTGCAATAAAATTCACCAGAACATAGTGGTTTCCTGGGGATTGTGTCCACCACAAGTAACCATGGTCCCGAAACCAATTATTACAGCAGTTGTCCACACTGTCGGCTGCTGGTGGAAGTCCATAGCCAGTCCATGGTTTCCACATCAAACCCAGAAAGATTGGTTTTCTTTTTCAGGATTTTATTACAAAGACGCATATAATATATATAATCTTGATGCGGGACGGACTTAAGATATGGTAAAATTATTATAATGTATATTGGTGGTTTAATTACTCATGATGATGCGTCAGACTCAGAATTGGTTTATGCAATATATTTTTTTTTTTTTTATTTTTAAATCAGTTTGGTTTACACTCCACCCTGCGTCAATTCCTTCGTCCACCCCATGCCCTACAGGACACAGGTACATTAATTAAATTACTGCTTAAATAAATAATATCATGAATTAAAACAATATGTTGCTTCCGTCGAATATTGTTTCCATTTCTTCAATGAAATCATGATTGATCGAGGAATATATCTTGTAGAGAAATTTTTTGTATTTCTAATTTTTCCGGAGTTATTTGTTTGTTTTACGATTCGTTTCATATCACCACCTCGAAGTAGCACAAAAATTCAAGCTGGGCATCATAGGCTGCCCTCCAAATACATTATCTATCAGTTGACTTGCTGAAAATAATTCTAATACCATCGAGACAAAAGTGGTTGGCCCAGAACTTTGGTCTTTTGCGCAACATTGAAAATCTTGTAATCTGATTTAAATTTGGCATAAAAATTGGAACCAGAAACGCTACAAAGCATGAGGCAAGTAACACATGCATCCATGCGAAAATTTAGAGTGCTCCGTGTTAATTAATTGCTCGGAAATATTTTCACAAATCATATCTAACAACATTGAATCTGTTCAATCTTATTTATGCGATTTTAAAGGAATTTTTCTAATTCTATCCGCAATAAGTAGAAATTTAAGTTAGTTCAACCAAAAGGATGATGCATATAGGATTAAAGGGGTCTTGGAATTTCATCTTAGCTAGCAGTTTGTTGTCCTAAAAGCTCAATTAAAATTAAGAGCTTAGAGTTTTAAGTAGCCAGGGCATTTTTACAAATTGGCATTCATTCTCAAAATCTAATTAAGAAGAATACATTAATATGAGGAAAATCTCTAAAACCGAACTGTACCTCCCGCATTATATCTCTCATACTTGAAAGAATAAACATGATGAGTCTTAGAGAATAGCAAATTTTTTTTTTTTTATTGAACATCAAATTGTATATATATAATTGAAAAAATATTTAATTACACTAATCCACAAACAAAAAGTCCTCATATATTGACAAAATTTTAGTCTAGTGGTAAAATTCGATCTGAGAGTTTGAGTGGTGTTTTCAAGAAAGCCTTTGTAAACATAAAGCCTTTCGTCTGCGTGAGTGGGGCATGCTTTCGGTTGTTTCAAACCCAACCTAGCTGTCCTTCTTTGCAGCCAACTAAGTGGATGGATGGATGGTGACCATTTGATGCAAAGGAATTATTTTCGGTGAAAAATGAAGAAGCATGCAAAGTCATGAACTGAATGCAATGATGTGAATTGCTATTGGCACCAATGGCTTTTTGTGCACAGCAACATCCGTGATGCCCCATGGATAAATGATGGACATTTCACTTCATCCGGGTATTCCGTGAGGAAAAGAACCAGATCATTTGCCGAGCACTTTTTCAACTTTTCCTAGTAAATTTCTTATTCCTCAAACTCGAAATTTGGCAGTTTGCGGAGCATGTTATTCAGTCACTACTTAGGTAGATTTTCTGAATAATAAATTTAAAGTAGTAAATTCACATGGCCTCAAATACTTAAAAAAATAAATTCAAACTTGTACACACTGTGGTAAATTTTTAAATTTGAATTAGCATCTAAAGAATTATCTTTTTAATTATCATTAATATCAATCTCCTGAATTATAAAATTAAGTATTATTTAGGCCCAAATCTAGTCAAGATCAAATTCCCGTGGTCCCTCGCTGAATTATCAAGTCGCTGCAGCCCCATCGTATTCAAAATTATTGCCCCTCCACATGAGATAAAGCCTATTCACCATTATTAGGGTCTAGTCGTTCTCATTTATTCAAGATCAAGCTTGCATGGCCCTTGAGGAATTCATGAAAATAATAATAATAATAATAATAATACTCAGAGGAGTCATGCATAGATCTTCTACTCCACAAGTATATTTAAATTTTTATCTATTTTCCAATTGACTCTCGTACCTAGCAGCTCAAATATACAAAATTTGCTTTTAAAAAGTTTTGTCAAGCTCGGTGGACATCCATGCTTCTTATCTCTTTTTCCTTAGTAAAAACAAAAATAAATAAATAATAAAAAGATAAAAAGGAAGAAAGAAAAAGGCAAAATAAAAACAAAAATTTTTTGACAAAAGAAGCAAAAAAAAGCCATGAAAAATGCCCAAAAAAAAAAAAGTCATTGGTGCAGTTATACTACAGAAAAGGGCTGCAATCGCCTTTGTCAACAAGAAGCAACTATTTACTTATTAGTGTCGACCACTTTACCTAATTACATTAGTCCAAAAACTTGTGGATGAGCACAATTCCTCACTTCCATGGCACATCAGAATGCCGAAATAGAGAATAAGCAATTCACAAAAGAACAAGCATCTCTCGCCAAATTCTCTTGCAGAGTGGAAAGGTTGATCACACCTCGGCCAACAGCAACATTGGGACAACCACGCATTGCCAATCTCTGTCAAGCATCAAGCTCTAGCCTACTTTACTGAGGCAAGGGTGCAAAAGACCCTTGCACCTCAATCTTTCATAGAATGTCATAAGTCAACATTGATGCCATTGTAGTTATGATGACAAACAAAATTATCATCAAAGAGAAGAGTCATCTAATTAGAAAACAAGATTGCCCTGCTCTTAAAAGTTGTGGAGAAAGAAAGACCAACAAATAAAATATCTTCGAGAAAAAACATTTGTTAAAATTGATCTTGATATTAAGGAGGCGGCGCATCTCCCAGGTTACACTCCACAAACAATTCCAGCAAACACCTCCACGACGGACAAACATCAAGTTGTGGTAAAAAGTAACGTGAACAGCCATGTCAACAAGAGCAGTTGCTTCCTAGGGCCTAAAAATGGGCGGTTTGTGTCTATTCATAGTAGTGTACGATGTCACAAGAGCCTACGCATATTTCAGAATGTCCAGGCGTGGCAACCCAAATACCTGACTTTCTATGAAGTCATGATCAATGACCTCAAAGTCTAGGACTATTCATTAGAATTTGTGGATGAAATTGGTGATGAATGGTCAATATTTATAAGTATAACATTGAAATACAAAGAGAGAAAGAAAAATTAAGTCCTTTTGAGCCCACCCAAGGACCCAACCGCTCATAAAGAAGCCAAAGAGGGCTCGACCATGGAAAATCTTTGAAGGACTCACCAATTGTAGAAGTCACTGAAATCAATGCCTCTATAAAATAGGAAGAAACACAAGAGAAGATCATATCCCTTCTAACCAAAGAAATAGCTTTTAAGGGGCTAGTTAGAATAAATCCAAGCAATATTGATATAGACATAATGGAACAAATAAGAAGTCTTCTCACAAGAATTTTTTTCTTAAATGCAATTCGTCTTTGTGAGGCAAGCTTGAGCAAAAATCTCATTTTCAAAGGAAGATAGAATAATGGAGTGGTGATATGTCCATTGTAGAAGAGGCATTAAGAATTATTCAAAGTCTCCTCACTAACCTTTGATTGCACTCTTAACAAAAACTTTCTTTCAAGACAATCCTATTTTGGTGGATGATAAGGCAAACCAAATGATAATCTTTTGGTAAGATCCAAACCTCATAATAAAACCTTACTCTGTGTTGGGATATAAGAAGAAGCAAAAGATTGGTCATATCCTAATCCATGATGTCTCAACAGTCAATATTATTTGAAACTCTACAGTGAAAGAGCTTGACATCAATTTTTATAAGCTATCAAAGAGTCCTTTGGTGAGTCACAACTTCAATCAAAGAGGATAACAAGTAATAGGGATGATTCACCTAGACCTCACCTTCGATGGCCTTATATGAACGCACCACCTATAAAATGTTACTAGGCTGCCTTGGATCCATGGAAATGGAGCTGTACACTTAAGTCTACATCAATAATTCGAGTGTTACAAGGAAGTTGCGCAAAACTAATGATATTAATTTCAATTGAAGCCTTTTACTAAGGACGAGTCACACAATTGGCAGATGCAATCTTCTACATAGATTCAAACAATCTTCAAGTTTAGGGCCCATCCATTTTGACACCTGTTGATGTAATGTCACCACAAGAAATTGTTTTAGACCCTACATTATGTACCAAAATATGGTAAGAGCAGAACGGTCAAAATGAACCTGCACGAGCTGGTGCCGTAAAATTGTAAAACACCAAACCGCTTTCGTGGCTGTGCACCACACACCAAAGTTTCACAAATGTAACGACATTACATGTACAACTGTGACCTGCCTGGCAAAGATAGCATCAAAGAGCAAATACTAGATTTACTACACAATATTGAAGCTAATAATGGGCTAATAGATAATCTATAGAACGATTTTTACATAATGATCGTTAAGAAATGACAAACTATGATGGTCAAACTATAATAAGGAATGAAAAGAATACAGGGGCTTTGGAAGAACACAGATCAGGAAACAAATCACGGTAAAAGAACATGGGAAAAACGAATCAATCTTCTTTTGATTGAATGTGAAAGACAATAAAACCCAAAAATTTTAGCCTGTGAATAGAGCATGCCAGAAGCCAACAAATCGGGATATTTCTTCCAACTGAAATGTTGAAACTCCGATCCAGTTCTTCAAAACTATAGACATTCTTCAAAGTAATTGGCTTGTCATCACAACAAGCCAGCTTCAAAAAGATTTCGACGTCTCAATGTCTCATCTACTAGCTTGAAGGTTTTCTTCACATGTCACATGCTTCTGGTCGAGGGCGGTTGTTCTGTAAATTTTAAAGACCCTGTCCACACAATGGGGGGCTGTGCTTTGAAAATACAACTCCTCAAACTTCTCCTTTAGAAACCTGAAGAATACGATCAAAGGGCCATTAAGTCTTTAGCCAGACATCAAGAAGCACACTAACGGAAGATCAAAAAGTATTTGAGTCAAAGCATGGTGCCATGGTCTGGTCCTAGTCACTATGTACGTAACTCCAGCATTTTGGAAAAAGGAAAAAAACAGGACCCATATTTCAACAGCCTTCTACTGGTTATCTTTCAAGCTCAGTGCACTGTTCCGAGCACCCGAGAGGAAAAGAAACAAACCATTTGCTTAGCCAATTTTTCCAATTTGTTGTTGCAAATTTCTTAGCCCTCAAACTTGAAATTTAGTATTTAAATGAGTATGTTCTTTAATTACCCCATAGATAAATCTATTGAATGAACAATTCGATGTTCTGACTTTATAGATCCTCCAAATACATAAAATAATATTGGACTTGTACACTTTATTATAAAGTTTCAAATCTAAATTAGTACTTAAGAGATTATACTTTTTAGTCGTGATTAATGTGGATCTTCTAAATTAAAAACCTATGTATTTATGAATCTTAAATTTAGTGGAGATGAACCTCGCAAAAATAAATATTCTATATTCGAAATTAAGTGTCTGTAATTCTCATCAGATTTAAAATCATATTCCCTCTATCAGAGAATAAAGTTTCTATGATCATCTTCGTAGTCAAGTCATTCTCATTTGTTCAAGATCGAGCCCAAGTGGTACTTGATGAAGTCACAAAGAGGACTAATCATAAAATTCACACGGAAATCAATCCCATGTATATATTTAAATTTTTATTTATAATTTACAAATTGTACCTTTTATGTCCAACAGTTCAAAAGGCCAAAATTTGTTTTTATAGTATTATACGTTTTGTCAATTCGAATATTTGCATGTGCATTAACTTCCCCCGAAATAATAGAAAAATGATGTGGTACTCTCATGCAGGAAACAAGGATTGCTATCACATATTTCTTTATTGTGACGAACCAGCGTGAACTGCTAATCTCAAATTGTGACACAGATTGTTGCGGGAGAGATTGAATTGAGATGTCAAACGACGAAGCTCACATGGATGATAACTATGTCCCAAGAGGCCAAACACTACCCCTTTCTGTGTTAGAAATATGCTATAACAGTAGTAGTTCATTTTAGTTGGATAATTAAACAAATCAAGAACAAAAGCTTGTTTATAAGCCCATAGGACCTCGCGGGAATAATGATGGAATGTTAGGGAAAGATGAGAAGATCCCTTGAAAGACTACAAAATCCGTTTGGTTTGCTCAACTATGCTTTTTTTCGCTTTTCTCTTCTTTCCTTGTGCGTAGCAGATAGCTGAGCTGCTCACCACATGCCTCTGCACCTAATTGTCCCATGATATATACGTATTTGTTTCTGACCCTGTCTGGCACAGTGACACTGTCAACTGTTTTTCTTTCGTTCTTTTATATTGTCTTCTTTATTCCTTCGAGACTGCGCGGCCATGGCCATCTCGCACTGGGGACAAAGTCTGGCCCTTCACATTCCCTGTGTTGTCGATACTGAGATCTAACTAGATCTCCACATGGTGCTTTCCTGTCCTTTTTCTCTTGGAATTTCCACATTCCCTTGTGCAATTGAGTTGAATAGTCTCATTCAACCCATTAAATTTTAAACGATTATTTAATTGACAGTAGTTGACTAAAAGTTAGATTATTTAGGTCGGCTATAAGCCTGTAAAGGGGCTAGTTCCGTATTTATATATTCTTTTTTTATATTTAAAAAATAAATATTATGCATATGTTAATACTTGTATTTATAAATTAAAATTAAGGGTTATTCATCATCTGTTATACAAAAATTAATTATCTAAATGTTGTTAGTTCTCAATTAATCTTTTTTTTGTTCAATTTTAATATTAGTAGATTTGAAACTCTATTATTATACTATTAAATATTTGAACTTTTTTTTTATCAAAATAAATTGTATTTCAAAATCTTAAATTTAGATCAATAAAAAAATACAATAAATTATCAAACAAACTATTACTTTAAATAATTATACATTTTTATATTTGAGTTTAGTACGAAGTGATAAAGATATAAATGAAGTATTACATTTCCAATATTTACATGGATTATACTTTTAAACAAGTATGATTATTACTATTTGCTTTACATATTTTTCATTGACATTTAAACTGTACCTTACTAGATTAATTTTCGGCCTATTTCGAGGATTGGAAATTATGGCCTTAGCTAAATCAAATTTCACAACTCAATCTCATAATCTATGTAAATTGATCCCTTATAATCTATATCGGAAACATGTAAACGAGATAGATGACTAGTTTTTAATTACAACACAGGTGTCTAAAATATGGTAAATTAACAAGTAACACCGTCTATCTGCAACACAAGAAAAGGATACTTATCTGTAGAGAGAGAGAGAGAGGGGGGGTTAGAAACTAGTAATTGCATGTCCCGCACAAAATCACTAACCCTTTGATGTCTCGGAAAAACATGTGGTGTGAGAAGGTTACTAACTACACTGCGTCAAAGGTGTACCATTAACCGAGCTTCTCAAACACAGTTTTTACCATGTAGCTACCATTGTTAAAAAGAGCTGTTCAAAATATTATGACAATTCTCCTACCACACATAATAGTAATATTAATTCATAGAAAACAAATAATAATAATTAAAAGAGACCGAAGAAAGCAAACATAACTAAGTGGGATTTGCTGTGTAACTGCATTGGGCATTGGGCAATGGGCAATTTTATCTGTCACTGTGCACCAAGCGAAGGAATGGTCCGCAGTGGCGCCGACTGTGTAGTCTTATGCAAATGTTCTTTTTCGAACTTCGCCAGATTCATCTCTTGCTATGCTACTATACACGCCTGTCCTTTTTCTTGGATATCCCTCCATTTGTTCTTTCTCTCTCAATTTCCTTCTTTTAATGTTTTGGAAAAATTAAGTGAAATTTTAACTAAAATAACTTGGTGGGTGCACATTAATTTGACACTATCTATTGAAAAATAGATAACACATAACAGTTATGAGTCGACGGATAAACTCGCATCCTTTGTGTGCCACCCGCTATCTAGTCAAGCTTGATATCAGTTTCATTGACATTATTTAATATACATACATACATACATACATATATATATATATATATATATATATACTCAAATTGGAAATTTGACCCGACCCATCAACTGAAATTCTGATTAATTATATTATGATACTGTTAATTATGTGATTCCCTCTCTCTCTCTCTCTCTCTCTCTCTCTCTCTCTACTTAATACTTCAACCCCACAAAGAGAAAGGCTCACGTCGCCACCTGCTCTTTGTCTGTTGCTCTTTGTTTCAACGATTCCTTTGAAGAAGAAATGCTGGGCGACTGCGAGAAGATGCTTGTCATCTCTCCAACTACCAACGAATGGCCACAGGTTCTTCACTCTCTCTCTCTATGTCTCTCTCTCTATCACTCTCAATGATTAGACAAAACACGACCCCATTTTGTTGTTTAGCCATTGGAAAGAATATCCGTGTTGTTGTGTTTTTCACTTTACCCTTTAAACGCCATCTAGAATTAACTACGGTGCTCTTTCTTTTTCCTTCTTTTTTTTTTTTTCCTCTTCTTTTCTAAATTTTGTTTTCTCATACTGCTTTAGAATCAGGTAGATGAAGGGAGCAGTTTGATGGCATCAGCAACCCGTAGACTAATGGAGAAACAAAACCAAGAAATAGCGCAAGCAGTACCACAGCAACAACAGCAGCAGCAGCAGCCTCTCAAGTGTCCTCGGTGTGATTCCTCAAACACCAAGTTTTGTTACTACAACAACTACAGCTTATCTCAACCCAGGCACTTCTGCAAGGCTTGTAAGCGGTACTGGACCAGAGGTGGAACCTTACGGAATGTTCCTGTTGGAGGTGGATGCAGGAAGAACAAGCGTGTCAAGAGGCCTGCAGCCTCAGCTGCCAATGAAGGAGGAATCAATTCAGTTTCTTGTGCAAACTCCAATATTAACCCTTCTCCTCATCCCAAAATTGATGTTGCTTCCACTACTTCAAATCCCATTAACCCTTTGTTTTATGGGCTACCCAGTAACCCTTCCCAGATGAATCTTCCATTTCATACTGGTAGGTTCAATTCTAGAGTCTCATCTACCACGGATTCTCTTTCTGGTTATGATCTCCAGCCTCGGATGAGTCATGTCCTTGGATTAGGGTTCTCATCAGGAACGATGACAGGTGATGCAAATGGACTTATCACAACTAAGCAAATCCAGGATTTGGTCGACCCAACTCCCCTTCGTTCTAGTTATTCTATCTTTGCTTCCACACCTTCCAACACCACAACTGTAGCTCCATCCATGGCTACTTTGCTTGCTTCCACCCTTCCTCAACACAAGTTCGTAAATGGCGGTATCAAGGACAGCCACTTTCAAAACTTAACAGCCTTTGAGGACCGACAATTGCAAACGAGTGGCCATAGTGATCCTGCTGGGGGTATTGCTGTGAAAGAACTCAAACTTGAACAAGGACAAAACAGGATGGATTGGAACGTGCCATGTCAGGACCAAATAGACCAAATAGACCAAATTGGTTTCTCATCGGATCCTTCACTTTACTGGAACACTTCGGCAAGTGTGTGTGCATGGCATGATCCCGCAAATATTGGATCTTCAGTTACTTCTCTGATCTAGCACAATGAAACGCAACTTCATCTCCCTCTTTTTCACTAACATATTTTTCTTCTTTTCTTTCTAGCCACTTTGGTTTCAGTTGATCTTCTGTTTGTACTTTTTGGTGTACTATCATATCAGATTGGGGTGAAATTCAGGGAGACAAAAAAAGTATAACAAGGCACACAAAGGAAAAAAAAAAAGGAAAAAAAAAAGGAGAAAGTTCGGCTTTGAAGCAAATGAAGGAGAAGAGGAGCTTGGATCGGAGAGATCATGTCAGCTGCAATAAATCAACCTGTCGGTTTTATTTTCAAGGTTGAGACACCCAATTTGCGCTGAGAGGAGCCTCGGATCCTTTTTCCATCTCGTTAACGCAACCATCAATCACTATCAACTCCATCATCATCACATCTACAGGAAGTGTTGAAGAAAAGATCAACTCTCATCAGTAAGTTGGTCTTCCCTAAGATTGTATGTATATAAGCATGACTTGTCCCTTCATTCTAGTGCACTTGCCATTGGGTTGGGTCTTGGAGGGCCATATGTTTCGATCCTCAATGAAGATCAAATGAGGAACTGATCTTTTCTTTTTTTCTTTGTTTTTTTTTTTTAAATTTTTTTGTCTCTATTTTTTTATCCTTTATACTATTTTTGTTTTTAAGGAGTAATGGTGTATGGGTACCATGGTATAGTGGTATAGAAAAGAGGGAGATTTGCTTTTTCGATGTGGGTTTTTTTTTTTTCCTTTTCTGTTTCTGTGATTGGCTATTGGTTAAATGTTCTTGACCTTATTGCATTTGATGTTATTGATAAGGGATTATGTCTTTGGGAAAAATACAATGCTTAAATATTATTTTGAGACCATACACACACGAAATATTCTCCCGTTAGAATGTCGAACTTGATAGATGAAGGATGTTCTATGCTTCTCTACTTGCTATGAGTAATGTTTGGGAAGATCAGAAGTGTGAAGGTTTTGAGCGAAAATGGTTATCTTAGCTTTATTCCAACAGCTTTCCTCTGACATGTAACTTGGTTTGTTTTTCTTCGCATCTGGCAATTTCCTAGTCGCTATAGCTGATGCATATGTGTGTATACATGCATGTAACTGGATAATGTTGGACATGAATTTCTTCAGATATGTGAATTGGTTCATCCAAGAACTAGGAGCAGTATATGAATGGATATTATGCCTTTGAATGTATGACGAGATGGGTCCTTGCAACAATTTATTCTCTTGTACACTCCCATAGATGACTGCAAATTAAACTGTCACTCCAGCTACGATCATCCCGAAATGAATTGAGATGAAAATAGAATTCAGTTGGTGACATAGATTTTAGTGCAATGGCTGGAGAACCCAACTTTATTCCCCTTACAATGAGGGAAGGCCGGGGATTTGTTCAAGTCCTGTGAGAAGGATTTCTATGAGATTTGCTAATACTTTGCGTTTGAAACGGAGCAAATTTTTTTATTAGATGCCCCATTTTTTAAGCTCCCAGATGCCGCACTTTCAACCGTATCCATTTCTTAAACTCATTATAAAATAAGGGCCGTGTTCAAATAATAGTCATCTATTCCATATAACGATAAAGATGAAATGCCGCATGCAGATATTGCTTCCGCGATGAATAATAAGTAAAATGTTAAGATGAAATGTGCATCCCCTAATGCCTTTAAATATTCACAGAATGTATCATTTAATACGTCTAAGTATTCGTTTAGTGCTTGTGCTTGTTGCAAGCCACGATTATAATCAAAAAAGCCTTGACTACGCACGTCAACTCCTTTTTTTTTTTTTTTTTTTGATAAATTAAGAGGTACATCGCGTTATAAATTATATATAATAGAGTAACTTTCTCACAAATCTCGTAACTCTTCACAATATCAGAAAATAAAACTTGAAAAATAAAAATTTAAATTCTTAATCATTCAGACATGTTCTGAAAACTAAGTTTATGTATCTAAACTAAGTTAAGTATCTCCAAAATTGTTGATCAAAATATTGGTTTTTGAATTCCATAAACTCCCAATAAAAAATAATAAAAAAAATCATTTCCATACACTATTCTGCTTACGAACTAATGCTCTAGTGGGGGAAGTCTTGCCGAGGCCATTAGTAACTGATAGGACTCTCCTAGCAATGTGGCTTAACCCGATACAACTACATGATCTGATTCATTGTCGCTAAAACAACGCCTCTGCATGATCTGATTCATCCTTTCTTTGTCTAGGCAGCACAGTGCTTCTCAATATCATATAACTCGAACCACTTTATCATATAACGCCTCTGCATGGTATCGTCTATATGCTAGGTTATATATATCTAGGACTCTATCTCGGGGCTGCACTCTGAAAAAATAATGAAACTAAGGTCAGCTAGCTAGTAAAGTATGCAAAAATGCTCGCCCATTAATCCATACTAGATGGTGTTTTAGCTGCTAGTAAAAATATGACTGCTGTTATCAATCGGTTCTAGTTCATTAGTACTGAAGTCACCTCCAAAATTAAAAATCTCGAGTTTAAGATCCAGTGAGAGCCAATTAACTGGGAAAAAAAAAACAAAAAAAAAAACAAACAAATTAGCTCTACCATAATTAGTCTTGCTGCTAGTAGCCAGTGAGAGAAATTAAATCTCCTCAATAATTTTCGTCCCATCTCTAGTGGAATAAGGCAAAGTTGGCCCAATACAACTATACAATAGGCAATAATGACACGCTTAATTGACCAAGTGGTGGGGGCATACCAAAAATGGTACCAGTTTACTGGCCGAATCGATGGTGAGATGAGCAGTAGTCAGCTAGAAATGGCAAGTGGTCGCTTACGAGTATGATAATGCCAATTTTAGCCCAAATTAAGGAGGAAATTGGGTGGGACAAAGTTTGGTGCATTTTGTGATAAAGTTGCAATACCCAAAATCATAGGCTTAAGAATTCATAGTTTCGACTTCTTTTAATCTTAAAAAAAAAATAAAAATTCTTAGTTTTATTAGGGCTACTTGTCACGAAATCCCACGTCAAGAATCTAAATGTAGACGCCGTACAATCTAATAAACTGTGTTTTGAAAAAAAAAAAAAAAAAGGGTTGTGGTTACACAACAAGTAGGATCAGACAACGGGCCTAATGGCCCCGTGACATACGTCTCACCAAGCTTGAGCCTCCCTGCCTCCACCTAAAGAAGAGACCGCGGCGCCGCTATATGGACAATTTCGATTGCCTGCATGGGTGCAATTATGGGTAGGGTATCAAAGTCTTCTTTCCTTTGTAACACTTTTGATTTAGATTTAGATTTAGACTTAGATTAGATAAGATGGAGCATGGCAAATGGTTGTGTTACATCCTGCAACTTGATAAACCAATTCTAGTTCGATTTGTCATCTACGAATGGCCACAACACGTCTGAAACTAAAATCAATAAATTATGAGAATGACTGTTGCGTACCTTAAGTCACCGAGGCTGACATGAGGTTTTCGTACAAATAAAAGAAAGAACAATATTAACACCGCTTGTATTAAAATAAATTTTCCCAATAAATTTATATTTTTTGAAATAAATCGCACCATGTGCATTGTAATAAACAAAATATGCATGAAGGAAAAAAAAAATTGATGGGAAATTTGAATATGGTTTTGATTTTCAGATGGGAGGAGAGCCCATTTGGAAGAGGTAAGGAGAAATTTTGGATTAGGAAACCAGCATATAATAGCTATATCTTTGTTGAAAAAAAATCAAAATTATTTACTGAATGATAATAGAGATATAATTGCCAGATAAGGTCTGCATAGAATAGCTATATCTTTGGATAGTTTGCTTGGGGTTAATTTTGCAAGATTTAAAGATCCCCGATATTTAGGTCGGGACCATATTCAACCAGGTTCAAGGATGATGCAAGCTCCCATTAGCGGTTAGAAGGCAAATCTTATAAAGGGGCAGTGATGTTGCAGGAGGGTTCCGAATTAGCGGACTTATGGTGTGGATATTTACCATTCTCCCGAGGAAGAGGACATGAAGTGGCTAAGTATGAGTCCAATTGGGATCCTTAAGAGTTTCGGATTCTGTTGAACTATTACTAGATTGCTTGGAGGCAGAGGGAACTCATTCGAGCTCAATTACCTTGACGGGAGGATCAATGGCCTTGACCACTTTTGGGAGCAAAGAGAATACAGGGGCAATGTTAAGTGAGGGAAAGAAATGGTTAGATCAAATGTTTAGTCGAAATGCGCCCGTGGAAGTCGAGTGATATTGGTATGTACCATTTGGCACGGTTACGTATGAAGGGGATTCCTCTTCGGGTACAGAGCAGCGAATTCTTGTCAGAATTTAGTGGGAGATAGGGAGAGCTCATTTCTATGGACAAGTCCTCTCTGGAAAGATGGAGGGTTGATTTTTGTGGAGTCCTGTTGATACCAAAATTCCCTCTTCCAAAGTAGTGGAAGTTGATGGCCTATGGTACAAGATACGAATTACGGGGGAGCAGGTAAAGGGGTTGGCGACCGGTAAACATGGTGATGAAGTGGAAGATTGATTTTCTCGATAAATCATAATCCAAGCAAGCTATAGAGACAGAGCAGTTTGGTGGTAACAGAGAACATGCGCAAGTCTGGAGAGCTCAAATGTGGTAGTCATAAAGATGGCCAATGTCCAACACTAGTGCAGCCGGGCGGCCTTGAGTCCAAAAGGGCTGGAGTGATTTCCAACAATGGCGATGGGAAGAGAGCTCTTCATTCGATAAATCTAACGATGTGCATTTAGACCAAAATTGGCGAGTCCCCTATGCATTCTAGTTTCATTTTTTTTGCTTTAGATAGTACCTCACATAAAATTCCAACTTCTATTCTGCCCCAATAATGGCCAGCTTTAAGTCTAGGCCCTCAAACCAGTAAATGGACCAATTGAACCCAATTATGTTTTCGTGAGATTGAAGCCCCACCAAGCCACCGAAGTTTTCCGCATGCAGAGTATAGACCTTCTAATTTGCCCCTTTGTTCAGAAACCCCAGAAGAACTACTTCGTCTTTTCTGCCTATCCGCTATGGTAATGTACAATTTTCAAATGTCTTATTCCCACTCTTTGATTCGTTTCTCTCCCTCTCTTTGGGCCAAAAACTCACCTTCTCTTTCTCAATTCTGTTTGCTCTCTCTTTGTGCATGTGCTTGACAAGCTGCCCAGCCTTCTTTCAAGAATACGAATGTAAGTTTCATTTTTTCTTTTTTTCGTGAAGTGTCTTCAACGTGTTGGATATGCACCAATCTTATGTCCCATCGCTTGTTTGAAATTTTTTTGGCAGAAACATTTTGTCGTGTTGGACACACTTCTGCCACTTGGTAGGCGCATGCTCTAACCAAAAAAGTTGCTTCTGGAGCCATTTGTAGGCAGTTTGGATTTTTATTTAACATTGTCAACCACAAAACTTCAATATATCAAAATTAACACAATTTAGAATACAGTGGAATTCCGTCACCAAACATGCTAAATTTTAATTTATAGCAGATCATTAGCAAGCTATCTGGGCTTACAATGAACAGAGGCTAAATGCATAAAATAGTAAAAACATCTCACAAACCATCTTACCATGAGAAACCCAATTGTACATGTGTATAGATATAGGACGAGTTGAAAAATATGTACTAGATCATCAAGTAAACAATTTTCAGTTTCAGTCTCAATCTATCATATTTTGAGCAGCACCAAGACTCTGTCCACATGGTTGGATATGAATGGAAAGCAGATCCCTCCTACACCTGCACAACATACTACCATATTGGTAAACATCCAATCAAGAGCAGGTGATTTTGAAGTTAGATGTATAAATTTTGTACTAACTTCTAGCAGGTTTTTAGAAGTTTCAATCCACCTCCAATTCAGTTTTCAAAAAATTTACGTCAGGTATCTTTTTTAACTTTCTTCGATCTTAATGGTGCGAGTCTTGGTAGTTCATATTTTACGGCATTTTTACAATTGGACTGATTTTCAACATCCCTTCTAATATTTACAATTGGACTAAAGGCATTTTGGAATTGCAAGAAGGTTAATAGTCAAATTAAATCGATTTATTATTCATGTTCAAATCAAATTATCAGTAACAGTTTCATTGATTCTAAAACCGAAACCAATAAAAGGAAGAGGGAAGACTCGCTAAACAAGTATAATTTGTTGATCGGTTCTATGGCAGCAAAGGTACGATGAACACGAAACTCTCTGATTTGTCGTCGAGAGTGACCTTCAAATTGCAGTAGCATGGACCAACCATAGGAAAATAAAAGACTATGTAAGCTAGCTTGCATCTATATTCAAGCACATTAATAGTATAATCAAAAATTAAGTTTTTTTTTAATTTTTTGTTCCAAAAAATATAATTATCTTGCACACACTTTGACAAAATAAAAGAGGAACCGTTATGCTATTTATCTAGAGTTTATACTATTAGATTCCAGATTTATCTCTTAAAGAAATTTTTTTGTATTTTTTTCTTGTACAACAAGACATGCTATAGCTTTATACTCTTATATATTATAGTATTAACTATAATAAAACTCGACTTTAAAAAAAATTGAGTTGGTCGGTTTGACAATTTTGGGCGGTTTGATCCCAAGTATATCTAGCAAATACAAATCATTTTGTGTGTAAGAAAACATAAAAGAAAAATAAGAATACATGCGTGCAACTAGAAATTTTATTGAGTATTAGTCACTTTGTGTCTACAATAACAATTCACATTAATATTAATGGCAATTGATTCGACTTGGTCGCAGATTTCCGCAATTAAACATCAAGTTATGGTTTTCTCAAACCACCATCCACGTCCATTCTAAGTTTTAGTGCTTTGACGATTTTTGTTTGGATTGAATTGATTTGATTAGGCTGAACGGTTTGAGCGATTGGATAAACAGCGGCAACCCAAATGCATAGAGAACAGGTTTTCTTGTCTTTGGCCTCCCTTCTCTAACAAACAAGCCTAAATAACTCACATGTTATCTTTTTATTTTTTTCAACGTATATTCGGAGGTTTAGCAAGAGTAAGCATTACTTTAATCGTGAATCCCTATTGGTCTATCCATGATTCGAACTTAAAGCTTAACCAGCCAGTTTGGAAAGTAACCAATTGAAAAGAAAATAGAATTTGATACCACCTCGCCATCAAAGAGCTAAAAAGTAGTCACTTAACTAAAGCTAAATAATCATATTGTCTGATCAAAAGTTGAAGCAAAGCTAACCCAATATTTTAGCAAATGTTTCTAATAAGAATATGCACAAAGAAGACCAAAGCCTACGTTAGTACGCGTCCCTAAACCATAATAATATTCTGTCCAATTAATGTTTTAAGGCGAAACAAATTCTATAACCAATTCCCCAAATGAAAAAACTATTTTTGATATTGCAAAGAAAAATGGATAAAGAGATTCATGGTGCTTGCTTTTGTTCATTTAGTGTACAAAAAACGAAAAATGCTGCCTTTGGAGTCAAAATTTGTTCTTGGGAGCTTGGGGAAGGCTTTCAAGGAAATGGTTAACGAAGTTGGGCATCATGGTGGAGCGACATAACCAGCTAGCAGATCTTCCCATTCATCTAAATTCAAAGAAGACAAGCCAGCATTGACATTCACAATGTTACCGCTGCTGATGGTGTTGGCTGCAGTGGTGCCGGTGCTACTAGCATTCCACAAAGCAGTGTCATCGACAGCAGGGTTACAAGCACTGTTGCTCATATAAACATGGTGCCAATTTTTCTGCTGCTGATGAGATGAGCTAACAGGCATGCTTGAATGTGTCACGTTCTCTTCACATTCATAAAATGGATGATCCACATTGCTCTTGGGATCTCTGCTTCCCACATGCATTTGCTGTTGAATTTTCTGGTGCTGCTGGGAAGCATAAGAACTATTCGGATTAAAGCTACGCAACAAATCCGTATTTGGAGAACCACCAAAATTAAGCTGAAGATTCACAAGATTATTTAAAGGTTGATGAGTGGAAGATTTGTTATTTAGATGGTGAAATGCCGCCAGCGAAGTGAATGATCCCCCAGTTACACGAAAATAAGATCCCATCAAATTTGGAGCAACTGCAGCAGGTGAATCCAAGTTCCCCAATACTGTAGCACCTAAATTAAGAGTATTAGTGTTTGAAACAATACTTTGTGAGGTTCCCTGCAGATTATACGGTGGCTCAGACCTATAATTCTAGTCACCAGAAGAAGAAGAAGAAGAAGAACAATATGATGATGATGATGATGTCTTGTTGTGCCTTCCCTTGCGGCAACTACCTCCTGCGGGGACGTTCCTCAAGGTACCACCTTGAATCCAATACCTCCTACAAGTCTGGCAAAAGTGCCTTGGCTGAGAGAGGCTGTAATTGTTATAGTAACAAAATTTTGTATTGAGAGACTCCCAGCGAGGACATTTCTGATCAGGTGGGCACTGCTGCTGATTTTCTCCTTCCATTGTCTTCAATCTTTGATCTTGATCCTTATTCATATCTTCTCCATCTTTTCTCTCTTGCTCCATATCTCTCTCTCCGGCGCTCAAGTTGTTGTCTTCTTTGCAGTCATCTTTTGGTTTCGGGGTGAGATATGCTTATATGCTTTTTCTAGAAGTGTTCGATACTAAACTCATTTCTTGGCCTCAAGTACAGGTCCTTGAGAGAAGACTATGCAGGGAAGCATTTCAAATACAGAGGAGAGTGAACTCAGCGTGTCTTCCACTGGCTCCTAACAATCTGACAATCGCTCTACTAAGCCATGAATTGTAACCTCGTTTGATTTGCATGAATGTATCTTGTTTTTACGTTGGCTTCTCTCTTTCGCTGTCAATAATAATTAATGAACAAACAAAACCAGATATGAAATTAAAAATTCAATATCCCTCATAATTCAAACCAAATCCTCTAAGATTTCACTTCATTAAGACAAACAATATATTCAGAAAAAAAAAAAAAAAAGACAGAAAACTTAAAAGAGATCAATTGCCTTTTGCCCACAAGGCAGGTTGGACCTACACCCACAAGATAGAAGTCTTCACTTCTAGGAGTTGAGGACTACTGGAGGGAAGGTGACTTAAGGGAAATTAATTCATAGAAAAGTCAATGAACCAGGAGAAATTATATGTTATGACCACAAAGGGTGGATTTAGGAATTCTACTGAGTGAGGGCAAGGTTTTGTGTAGTAAATAAAATAATGTCAAAAATTAAAGAATATAAAAAATATTAACATTATTTTTTACATACAAATTTTTTTGTTGGAACCCTGTGAAAAGCTCAAATAAATCTAATGTCATTAGTTAAAGAAAAATTGATATGTATTAGTTATCTATAGACTATTTATTTTGTGAAAATTGAGATATGATTCTTTATATTTTCTTATATATATATTTAAAATGTTATTTTAAGAATGTGTAACTAAATCAATAAAATGTGTAATCAAATTAAAAGAATAAGTAACTAAATATATTTTGATATTTTCATAGCTCGTTATAAAAAATCTCTTACATATAGTACATTTTAGTATTTTAATAGCAAATCCATTGATTTTGGGTCGAAAATTCAAATTTCACCAAAAAAAAAATTCTTTTATCCAATGAACCCACGGGCTGGATGCTTTCTAGTTAGCTTCTTTGGCCACAAAACCATGCTCATTGGTAAACATCCAAATCAAGAGGGCGTGGTTTTGATGTTGATTATATAAATTGGTACTAACTTATAGTAGTTTTTAATCCACCCCCAATTTGCTCCTAGCTGTTTTCAAAGGATTAAAGTTGGATGTCTTTTTCCTTTTTTCGGTTTTACTGGGTGTCAGTCTCTGTAGTTCAGATTTTACGTCCATTTACGGCTGGATCAATTTTCAGCATCCCTTATATTATCTTGTAAATAAGTGAAGTGGGAGAGTAAAGACATTTTAGAATTACAAGAAGGTTAATGGTCAAATTAAATAGATTTGTTATTCATATTCAAATCAAATTCCTAGTAACAATTTTATTGATTTTAAAACAGAAACTAATAAATGGAAGAGTAAATACTCGTTAAATAAGCATAATTCCTTTCAATTTGAGTTGGTTGGCTTGACGATTGTGGGCAGTTTGATCCCAACCATATCAAGCAAATACAAACAATTTTATGTGTAAGGAAATGTAAGATAAAAATAAGAGTATATGTGTGGAACTACAAGGGTATAATTTCATTAAGTATTAATTATTTGTGTTTAAAATAACAAATCGCATTAATGTTAGTAGCATTTCGATTCAACTTGGTTGCGGATTTGAGAATTCTGCAATTAAACAAAAAGTCATGGCTTTCTCAATTTACTATCTGCCTACGTCGAATCTGTTTTTCAGTGCTTTGACAATTTTTGCTTGGAGTGAGTTGATTTGATAAAACCGAACAATTTGAACAAGTTCTCGTATCTTTGGCCTCCCTTCTCTAACAAAAAAGCCCAATTAACTCAAATGATATTGTTTTTTAGTATATATTAGGAGGTTTAACTTTGGAAAGTAACCAATTGAAAGGAAAGTAGAATTTGATACCATTGCACCGTCAAAAAGCTAAAAATTAGCCACTTAACAAAAGCTAAACAATCATATTGTAGCTGATCAAAAGTTCAAACCAATCCTAACCTAATATTCCAGTATTTCAGCAAATGTTTCTAATAAAAATAAGCACAAAGAAGGCCAAAGCCTACATTAGTAAACTTCCTTTAGACCCTAATAATATTCTGTCCACTTAATGTTTAAAGGCGAAACAAATTATGAAACCAACTCCCCAAACGAAGAAAAGAAAAGAAAAAAAAAAACTATTTTTGATGCTGCAAGGGAAAACAAATAAAAAGATTCATGGTGTTGACTTTTGTTCTTTTGGTCTACAAAATGGCGAAAATTGATGCCTTTGGAGTCAAAATCTGTTCTTTGGAGCTTGAGAGAGGCTTTCGAGGAAATGGTTAACGAAGTTGGGTATCATGGTGGAGGGGCATAACCAGCCGATAAATCATACCATTGATCTGGATTCAAAGAAGTCGAGCTAGTGTTGGATTTCACAATGTTACTGCCGCTGATGCGGTTGGCTGCAGTGGTGCTGGTGTTAGCATTCCACAAACTAGTGTCATGGACAGCAGGGTTACTAGTACTATTGCTCATATAAACCTGGTGGCAGTTAATCTGCTGCTGATGCAACGAGCTAGCAGTCCTACCTAAATGTGTCTGATTCTCTTCCCATTCATGAGATGGATTATTCACACCGCTCATAGCGTCTCCACTTCCCACATGGTGGAATTGCCTTTGCTGTTGAATTTGCTGGTTCTGTCGCGAAGCATAAGAAGTAACCGGATTGAAACTATGCACCAAACCCCTATTTGGAGAACCACCCAAGTCAAGCCAAAGATTTCCAGGATTATTTAGAGGTTGATGAGTGAAAGATTGGTCATTTAGATGGTGAAATGCCGCTAGCGATGTGAACGACCCTCCAGTTGCAGGATAATGAGATCCCATCAGATTTGGACCTATCACAACAGATGAATCCAAATTCCCCAATCCTTTAGCACCCAAAGCAAGAGTATCAGTGTTTGAAACAATACTTTGTGCAATTCCCTGAAGATTACGCGGCGGTTGAGACCTAGAATTCTGGTCACCAGAAAAAGAATATGATGATGATGATGATGATGTCTTGCTGTGCCTTGCCTTGTGACAACTGCCTCCTACAGGGACGTTCCTCAAGGTACCACCTTGAGTCCAGTATCTCCTACAAGTCTTGCAAAAGTATCTTGGCTGAGAGAGACTGGAATTGTTATAGTAACAAAATTTTGTATTGAGAGAGTCGCAACGAGGACATTTTTTATCAGGTGGGCGCTGCTGCTGATTCTCCCCTTGCATCATCTTCAATCTTTGGTCTTCATTTTGATTCATGTCTTCTCTTCCTCCTCTCTCTCAGTTTGTTGTCTTCTTTGCAGTACAGAACTCGATTTTTGGCCCCATTTTAAGGTTCTGGAGAGAAGACTGTAAACAGAACGGCATTTCATATATGGAGAAGCGATTGAACACAATCTGTCTTCCTCTGGCTCCTAAGAATCTCACAATTGCACTGCTAAACCATGAATAAGAAGTTGTTGTTACCTTTGTTTGATCTACATGCGTTTACCTTGTTTTATTTCAGCTGCTCTCTCTCTCGACCTATATATGTGTGTGTGTGTATCAGTAATAATTAATGAAGAAATAAAACCAGATATGAAATTAAAAGTTAAATGTCCCTCATAATGCAAACCAAATCCTCCAAGATTTCACCTCATTAAGACAATAATATAATCTGATAAAAAAAGACAGAAAAATTAAAAGAGATCAATTGCTTTGAGCCTACGGCGCAGGTGGGATCTCTACCCACAAAACAAAAGTCTACATTTTTAGGAGTTGAGGACTTCTGAGGGGTGACTTAACTTAGGAAAAAGATCAATGAGCCATAAAAACTATATGTTATGACCACCAAGGACGGATTCAGGAATTCTACTCAATGACGACAATGTTATTATGTGTGGCTAATAAAATAATCCTAAAAATTATCAACATTATTTTTTGTATTAAAGTTTTTTTTTTTAAACAGCTATGAAAACCTAAAATAAATCTTATATAATAGTTGGACCAAAATTATTTTCAAAATCTTAATTTTTGAGCTTTTAATAATAATAAAAAAGAATGCTTTTATTATTGTGGTAAATAAGTGCTTACAAATCTACACTTTTACTAAAATTATATGCATCATTTTGACGTCATATAAAAATATTATATATATATATATATATATATATATATATATATATAGATAGATTATTGTTTTATCATCTAGCAAACATTCAAATAATAATTAAAATCTTGAAAATAAAAAATAACAACAACTTCATTTATTTTAAACTAAAAGTAGAAATAAAATTATCTAGATTGTATATAATTCAAAGTATACTTAGTTGTAACCAATTACTCAAGTCTTATACATATTTATTTTCAAACAAAATGAATATAATAATCTAATTAATTGAAGAAATTAGAAAAAATCCATAATAACTCCAACAATTGATATTAATTGAAGTCTTTTAAGTCAATTAATTCAATAATCTCATATTTTGAGTGGGGCAAGAAATAATTTTTCATTTGGGCCAAAAAAAAACTCTTTAATTTTCAATTTAGCTCACAATTTGGGCTTGCATGGAGTCCTTTTTTTCTATCTATATATATATATATATATATATCCCATAAATAAGAGCCTTGTAAATTCAACTATGTAATTGTTGCAACTCGATGCATGAGAGGGTGAGTGCATTACAACATCATCGATGTTAAATAAACCTATAAATCTTATTCACTTTCATTTAAATAAAGTCATTAATGTTTGTTTATTAGATAGACCTTAGAGACCCTTTTGTTTTTTTTTTTTTTTCTTTCTTTCAAGTTAAGTTTTATTATTAAGGATGTACGAGTCATAGGAGATAATAGAATACTAAGTGGAATAAATACTAAAACAAGGCAATAAAATTGGATTGCCTACTTTGTTTCCATACACTATTAATAACAAAATGGTGATTCTTGCTTTGGAAAAATATGCTCTGAAGCTCTATAGATATTGCTCCATTTGCTTCAACTACGTGCGTGCGATATTGGAGAGTCAGACTCTAAAATGAATTACTTGTTCTTAGTGTCCTAATGAGATGCAATTAGCTCGATTCTTTTCAAGATGCCCGACATTTCAACATGGTCCAATTCGACTGCACCAATCGAGTTGGGAAAATGTAAAGTATTCCTCGAAGCCCCTTAGAACACCTGCAATAACAATTGGACTTGGTTTTCCTTTGGCCAAACCATCAACATTTCATATGAAAAAGGGTGCTTGCAGGGGGAATCCATACTCGGATCTTTTTTTTCTTTTCTTTTCTTTTGAACTGATTTTGAGATAACCCACCGCCTTAAAGGATAAGCTGAAAGATGGAAAGATTGGGCATCAACAGAAATGTCAAAATTCTTCACCTTTAGCCAATGGTTTAAGTTTCATCAATATTAAACCAAAGAGGAAGTGCTAATTAGGAAACTTATCCTTTCAGATTGTCTTGTTCCATTAAACCCATAAAGTCCATGTCACTGTGCTTAAAGAACAAAACAAAAAACTTGATAAGTCATACCTGTCTCTACCCTATGTATATTTAAGTCCACTTATTCAAATTGGCCTAACATGTTTTATTAAGTTAGGTTCTATAATTTAGTCAATTCCCTTGAAACGCAAAAAACATAAAAAGAAAAAAAGAAAAAAAAAAAAAGGGAGAAATCCTCGGCCCACTTACCCGGTAAATAACCCTGTCGAAAAATGAAGGGAAAACGGGGCCAGTGGGGAGTCCCAACGTCGTCGTTTCAACTGCCTTAGAATTTTACAATTCAAAGACAAATATTAATTTTAGCAGATAAAGCTCTCTGCTGCCTCTTTCCTTTCCGACTTGGCTGTGCCAACAAAAACCAAAAGATTTTACATTACAATTACAGCAATGGCGGCGGCGGCGGCAGCAGCAGCAGCAGCAACAACAATAATAACTAAATCATCAATTCTCTCCTTTCCTTCCCCCCAATCCACTCCAAGCCTCTCTCTACCGAAACCCACAAAGCCTTTTTCTTTCTCGACGCCCAGAGTTCTCCCTTTTCTCGCTGCCCTCTCTTCTTCTCCCCGACGCCCCATAGCCATTATTGGCCATGCCAAATCGGACGACATTGACACGTCCTTCTTCGATAATTTGAACCCGGAAGAAGATATCGCATTCGACCCGCCTAGCCCTCCTGAAGGCTACGTTCCTCCGCCGTACTTCGACGAGGGTCCCATGGAAACGGAGGAGGAAACCGCCGCTGCCTACGAGGAGCTCTACGGCCCCGCCTACAGTGGGGTCAGTGTTTTGGGGAATGATGTGTACGTGATGGACTCTAAGGTCAAGAAAACAACTGGGTTTGGGTTCAAAGCCAAGAAGGAGAAGGTGAGAGATGGTTTTGAGGAGAGGGTGGTTCAGGTGAGGAGAGTGACCAAGGTTGTTAAGGGAGGGAAGCAGTTGCATTTTCGAGCTATTGTTGTGGTTGGGGATAAGCAAGGTCGGGTTGGTGTTGGTGTTGGTAAGGCTAAGGAAGTCATTGGTGCTGTCCAGAAATCTGCTGTTAATGCCAGGAGGAATATTATTTCTGTGCCCATGACCAAGTACATGACATTTCCTCATAGGTAATGTATGATGATTTGAAACTTGGCATTATTGCTTGACTTGACGGTCGGGTGGTACTTCTGGGTTCTGGGAGTTTTATGATGCTTTGTCATACTATGCCTTGTTTGAAAATTTTCATGTCTGGTAATTGGAATTCGGTGACAACTGCCTAATTGGACTGATTTATCTTTTAGATTATTTTTATGTCAAATTCGTGTATGTGGCAATTGTAATTTGGCGAAGCTGCCTAATTTGTGTCCCCACTTGGTTGTAGGAAATAGTGATTTTACCTATGGGCAGTTGGGTGATGTGGGTATCAGCCTATTCCAAATCCAACTCTTTGTGATGAAAATATGAGTTTGACTAAGATTGTGATCTTCTGAGGTTTTGTTTTGTGTGTGTGTGTGTGTGTGTGTGTTGTTGTGGGGGGGGGGGGAGAGGGGGGACGAGGGGATGGCGGGGTCTTGTTTTTTGAGACGGTATGTGGAGAATTGGAGTATTGCTTCCCCTCATTCTCATTAGTTATCTAAGTTTGCTATATTATGGTGATGAATACCTTTGTGAATTCATTAGAGATATGAGATACTAGATTCAAAGCCAATGGGGATTTCACATAGCATTTTAGTATGACATTCATTGTCAAGAACTGTATTTGGGTTGAGTATAGATTATTGGTACTTGCTTGATGCTGATTGAAGAGAAGCTCGTGGACTGCCTTTTATTGGAACTTCAAATAGTTCAATCAAGTCCTCCATGTTTTTATCCTTTTATTCATTTAACTGGACACTGACCTTGCATCAGAAAGTTTACTATATCTCCAACTTACAAAATATCTGAGATAAGGCTGATTATGTAGACTTTTAGCGGACTTATGTGAATAAACATATAGCAGAATGCTTTGGAAGCACTATACTAAGTAGTACTAGAAGTAACTACTGTTTAAAAGTTGAAATTGTAATTAATTGTTTTCCATATTGCTAAAGCCCTTTGTCAGAAGTGGCATTGGGTCTTATTGGGACACATGCAACTCATGCCAGTAGTGAGAGATAAAGTTTCAGCCTCGTAATATTCAATGATATAACACAATTTATATGAAAACAGTTCTTCACGGTCCATTAAACTTGGGATATCCAGAACTCTCTGGTCGTCTGTACCATAGAGATGCTAGGCTGATTTCCAAATCATGGAAATGGGAATCATAAGCCTCTCGTGCGTGTATGAAAAACTGCCTAGCTATGGGGGCACAGCCTATCAATGATATTTGTAATAAGCATTAATTATTTGTCATACCTGTGCCTTCCCCGGGCCTTTCAGTGTGGGAGACTTGTGCATTGAGATGCGCTTTTGTCTTTTGTTGGCCATAGTTAATTCTTTTAAAAAATGATGGCAGATCTGATGGGAAATATGGGGCAGCAAAGGTGATGCTTAGACCTGCCTCTCCTGGTACTGGAGTGATTGCTGGTGGTTCTGTGAGAATTGTTCTTGAAATGGCAGGTGTGGAGAATGCTTTGGGAAAGCAACTTGGGAGTAACAATGCCCTCAACAATGCCAGGGCCGCAGTTGTTGCTGTTTCAAAAATGAGGCAGTTCAGCGATGTTGCTCGTGAACGTGGCATCCCAATGGAAGAACTGTGGAAATGACAGACTTTCTTTGCCTTCCTCAGCGTACATTGTGTACGGTCAGCTTTTGTAACCAAAGCCGTTAGACACAGTATCAAGATTTAGACATCGTCTCTCCACGGCAAAAGTCCCTCATTTTTTTTTTTTATTTTTTAATATTGCTACTTTCGGTGATGGAATTTTCATTCTCACCATCTTTAACGTGGCAATATGTACTTGAGGCATGGTAGAACCGTTTAATTTGTACAGCAGTTATTTATGTAGTATGTTTCTTCTTTAGCCAAGAAACATTATTGGCATTGTTCTCATTCACATTGAAAGAGGAAAATCCGACTTGATTGGGTGGTCAAATTTTACGACCTTCCTAGCGCGAGATTCTCCTTTACGGGCCACGAACAGAAAGCCTTGGAAAAATGAAGTATGAATGCCATCTTTCATCTTCAGGAAGTAGACCATCAGCTGCCTTTCCTTTCCATGGTATACTTGTTAGATTAGAATTGCAGCAACGGTGGTTTTATCGTGCAATACACATGTCGTCCTGGGATGGCTAACAGGCTTTTTAACGAAAATAACAGATTTCATGTTCCTGAGCACTATTTAAGACCGAGAATTTGCTCCGAAAGGACATAAGTTCACTGCATTTTGAAGGCAAGATTTATGCAGTTCACCATAAATTGTTAAAATTCTAAGGTGCACGTTATTTTATCACAAAAATTTCTGTGGTACTTCTTGCTTGTTGGATTCTGCTTAACTGCCAACTGTGTTGGGCTAATCCTACAAAATGTTTTTTGTTAAACTGAAATTTATAAGTTTCATGAATTTTCCTAGGTTTGCGTATGGGGAATCATAAGGCTGGAGATCTTGGCAAAGCAACTCTCTTATTTCCACAACTTAACAGACTGATCAAGGCTCGCAGATGCAGTCACCTCAGTCTCCAGTGAACCTGCCAGTGCAACGATCATCCCATTATGTGCTGGAACTGACCAGGTTTTATCGCCCTCAATCGGATTCCAGAATTCAAGTGGCTGCAAGTAAAACTAAATTGAAGGGGATCTCACCAAAGAAGACAAATGCACAGAATACACAAACACCAAAACTTGCGCAATGGAAATGGCATCAACAAGATGAACCTTTGTTGACTTTGGACATAATGACCTCATCTTTTTTATGTATCATGGAAGAGCATGTAACCTGATGGGTTCCAATGATCAGGAGTTGTGAATAGCCTGGATGAAATATGCAGGACTGGAACTTCTTTCCATTTGAGAGCAATTCATATATGCAATTTCCACCTGCTACAAGTGACCACACTCGGCACCTTTCTTCACTAACGGATGCAATATACTTGCCACTGATATCCCAGCAAACACAGAGGACTTCTTCCGAATGTCCCTGAATGATTAACAATTCAAACTGTTATATACTCTGGAAGGAATTGAAGCGTAGATGCAGTGCAAACCTGATTACATGCCAGTAAACATTGGTATCTTACCTTCAGGTCGAAAGGGACCTTGTCATTCTCAACATCAATTATTTTTACCCTATTGCCAGTTGCAATGGCCAATAATGGGGAGTCTCGAGGCTGGAACCTGACTTGTTTAGTGGCTTCCTGCGAATTAATCAATGGAGAAACTGAAAGGTAATGTTTGGCTTGACTAGAATTTCAATAGAACATATACTACTGGGCATTATCACTGGAACTGTAACATTGTCCATTGTCCATTCAACTATCAATACAACTAGGGAGGACTTTGAAAAAGAGTGAGCTAAAAGTTACAGATCATAGTATGTTCCTGTATAATACCAAGAAGTGCAAGGGTTCCAGAAATACCTTCGACTTCGAGACGTTCAAGCAAACACACAGTTTAATATTCCACAACTGTATCTCATCATTCCTGTCACACGAGCAAAGCAAATCGGGCTTTCTCGGGTAAAAATCCACTGAGATCACTTGCCTAGCATGTCCAGAAAGCTTTAACATGGATTTGCTTGGCTGCAATGCACATGAAACTTACAAGCTGGTTTAGCAGATTGAATTGATTTGTTCTCGCAACTCAGAGGTACTAAACAAGCATGGAAGTTATATTTGACGAAAATGGGCACCCTGGTCTCAGGAAGAGCGTCATCTAGCATGTCAATATGTCATGGTCTTAAATGAACCACATAACTTTCTCTTTGAGAAAGATAACAATCAATGACATAAGAAAAGTGGAAAGGATTAATTTTACTTTGGCTGCATCCCATATTCTGACAGTTCTATCGAAGGATGATGTTGCAACAACAGTTGAATTTGGCCTAAACCGAACATCTGTAACTGGGAGAGAATGTGTTTCTGAAGAACAGCTGAAATCATAGGTTTCCATATTCCAAATCACAACCTGCCAAAGAAAGTTCAGGATGATCTCTTGCTCAATGATTATATGTGCTAAGGAAAGAGCTGATGAAGTAAAGTTCAAGAGTGGATAACCTTGAACTTACCTTTCTATCATTTCCAGCAGTAGCTAATAACTTCCCATCAGAAGAGAAGTCGCAGCATAGCATCTTGCCTTTGCTTGAGCGAAGGCAGCCAATCTCATCAAAACTGAAGCCTACAAGACGTTATAGATAATAATATTCTACAATGTTAATGATTATACGATTAACTACACCGCAAATCAAATGTCCAAATTCCTTGGTTTACGCCTGTTTGCTTATTATTATTATTATTATTATATACATATATAATACTTTATGCATGTTAATAATCAATAAAATGATATATATCTTTGACCTCTTCTTATGAATAAAATAATAATTCATATAATGAATATTGTTTGCAATAATAATTTTGATGGTATTGTAATTATTAGATATTAAAGTATTATTTTTAAATATTTTTTATGAATGTACTATAAAAATAAGATATTAATAGGGCATTAAAAGTAATATTTATTATGTTTCTTTTTTGTATAAAAAATAACTATTATAATAATGAGTCAAATTAAATTAAACTTACGTATTCTAAATAAGTTATTCATAACCACATAAATTTAGAGATAATTATTAAGCAAAATATATATTATATATTTTTACAATAGTTATCACCTTGCTAATATAAAAATTTGCATTGGATATGATTGATAAGTCATTTTTATCTATTTTAATTTATTTCATTTGTTGAGTCATCCAACATCAAATAAATTTAAATTGGAAGTTAGCCTACTAAAAAAATCTTCTAATGTGGATTTTAGAGTTAAAATTGATGGCTATTAATTTAAGTAAATGGTGAGAGTAAATAAATTAAATAATTAAAGACCTACTCTATTTTGGTAATATGCATGCAAACTAATACTTGTTCTCTTTTTATAGGTTACAAGATCAAAATGAATGATAAAAAATTCTCATGTAACATATTATTTACTAATAAATATACTAAATCAAATTTCTTAAAATTGATATAAATATATGATAATTATACTCAAAATAAAAAACAAAGTTGTATGTCATTGATAATCCTATTTATGATGCCTTTACTGAGGACATTGATGAGAAAGAATGAGAAGTGTACAATCAACATAAAAATGATGTTAGCTAATATGACTATTATGCTTGAAAGCCAAAATAAGAATATGATGCATACACCATAATGTTGCATCTTGAGCATTGTTTGATGCATAATCTAAGACTAAGAGATATGAAATTTCTAAGGAAGTGTTCCTTGTAAGATGACAAAAGGAACTTCAATCAATACTAGTATTTTAAAAATAATTGGCTACATTAAGAAAGTTAAATAATTAGCTTTTACCATATATTATAAGTTAAGTGTTAACATAATCTTGCAATTATTATCTCAAAATTATTCATAATTTGTAATGAAATTAGACATGAATCATTTGTATATTATATTACCAAGAGTTATATAAAGCAAGAAAAGACATTTGTTATTTATATGGATTCTTTCAATGACCAAAAAAGGTAGCCCAAGAAGATAAACAAAAACAAAAAGGCTTTAGCATTAAGTACTTGGTTAAAGAAATGCAAGGTGAACCATTAAGTTGTTAATAAAGTAAGAGTTATGAAAATAAAAGTTATAATTATAATTAAGTAATTATTATTATTAGGTCTTTGTATATCCCAAAAATATAATTTCCATTTCTTATTTAGCTTTAACTAGTTTAATTTTAATGACAAAAGTTGTTCTTTTACTAAAGACAATGTTTAAAATATATAGTAAAAAAAAACCTAAATTGCCATATTTGAAGATTCAGGTATAAGTGGTTAATATGAAATGTGCATTATTCAATAAACTTAGTTCTATGTCAAATAAATTCAAATTTGTGAGTCCTTCAAAATAATTATTAAATATTACTTGAAAAATTAAGTTAAACAAAATATTTTTATTTCAAAGCATATTGCTGCTCCAAAGAGAGAATTTATTCTTTAAAAGTGTAATTCAAGTAAACAAGAACTTAAGATATTCAAAAAATCGAAATGACATCTATATGGAATACAAGCAAAATGATTGAACAATCTAAACCTCAAGTAACATAATAACTTTAAAATTTATGAGGGTTATCAGCCTATTAAATTGGACAAGATCCTTGTTAAGGGAGGAAGTGATGTCATAAAAGATAAGCTAATTAGTTTCAATGAAATAATATTAGATTTTGATTAATCTAAATGGCTTAAAATTATAACGTATAAGATAAACTCTATGTATATTAACCAAGCACCAAATGGATCTCTAAGAGAAAAATTGATATGGATGATAATATAAACACATGCAAAATTAAACTTATTACTAAAGGTTATAAACAAATATAAGTAATTGACTTTGATGAAATTTTTGCATGTTTAAATCTTTTTGAATAATTCTTATCATTATACTACATCAAGATTATGAGATAGAACAAATAGATATTAAGATAGCATTCTTTAATCAAAATTCATATGAAGGTTTCATATATAAGAAAAATGTTAATATGATATGCAAGCTATAAAAGTTAGTTTATAGATTAAAGCAAACTTCACAATATTTATTAAGAGTTTGATTTTAATCAAAACATAGATGAATTATATGCTTTTAAGAATTTTAATAGGAATGTAGTTGTTTTCTTAATGTTAAACAAAGGCAACATATTATTGATAAAAAACAATATATTAATATTGGTAAATGGGATATTTATTGTATCAAAATATTACCATTAAATATTTATTGTCAATGCATTATTAAGATGAGATATTGATAAAGTTTATATGACTAATAATGTTATTTTTCTATCATAAGAATAAAGCAATTATTTTCATAAATCATAATATGACATACTTAAATAATTTCCAAATAGATTAGTAATTATATATATGTTCCTTTCATGTAATAAACAGTGATTGAAGAATTATTACTTTTAAGATAAAATATGCAAGTTCTATTTGATAAGTTCTACTAAAAGAATGAGCTAACTATAAGAACTTCATAATGGCATTGCACTTACGACATGTTGATTTGGAGAGAGTTAAATGATGTTTACAAGGTTAAATTGATATAGAGATAGGGAAGGTAACTAGTTATTGAAAGTAAAAACATCCAACTATCATCAATTCTCAACCTTAAAGTAGACTAGTTCAAGAATAGTTACTTTGTTTATGGGCTTTCAACTCTATCATAGATGAAATAAAATGGCAAGACCAAAGTAGGTAAGATGCAAACTTGAGATGTCATGAGAAGTACACAATCATAATTGTATGAAGCCTAGACTTGCTTGCTTACTAAGTAAAGGAAAGTAAGAGATTAACCATGGACATTTGCTTAAGTGACAATTCCAAGATAGTTACAAAAAGATAAAACTTTATTAACATTAGGTATGTTAGAAACAACATAAGGCATTAGGTTAATGCAAATGGTTTGTATGTGTATGAGAGATATAGTTAATGAAAAAGGGAAAAGATAAAGAAAAGATAAATTACATTGTTGATAAAATCATAGAGGTGTGTGAAAACATAATCCATTTCTTTTGTAAAATATAGAGGTATTTATAGGTTGGTCCAATCCTCGAATTTCTTAGATGTTCTTTTCATCTTATATAAATGACATATGGTGTTTAACCTCAAAAACTTAACAATAACTCCTTAAACTATGATCACTTTGATCAAAATGTTGCATTTTTATAAGCTCTCATATATTAACCATTAAGTTAAACTAATTACTATTAATATTTATTAAAATATCCAATCAACATCTTATATGGATTATGCTAAGAAAGGAAATATTTGAAAAATAATAAAAGCATAATGAATACAAGAAAATTTACATGATTCAAAATTTAAATATTTTTATGTTTGTAATCGCAATAAAATTTCACTATTTCATAAGTTCTAAATAACATAATAAACATACCTTTTCATATAAAGAGATATGACAACTCTTCTATAAAAGTAAATTAGGTAATTGCTCCTATATAATAATAGTTAAGTTTCATTTATATAACAATAGTTAAGTTTCATTTATATAACAATATCTCACTTAGAGGATGATATTAAATTGATTATTATCATAATATAATCAAACTCCTTTTATAATTCATAACCTTACTGCGATGCCTCTTTAAAAATTAACCATAGAGGCCAATTAAGATTGTGCATAAGCTTAATTTATTTATAACCACTAGCTTAGTTAACATATCAACAAAATTTTCTTTACCACATATCTTACAACTAAAAAGAAATTTTCAATGTAGTTAATATCTTTTTTTTTTTTTTTACTAAAATCCTTTCACAACTAACTTTTTCTTGTATCTCATATTTTTCTTCAACTTAGTAAATTCATTTGTTATTTAATACCTTTTTTGCCTTTTGTTAATTAATATAGCTCTTATTTATAATTTTTTTTGTAATGAATTCATTTCTTTTTCTATTGTTAACATCTCATTGGTAAAATTTAAAACTTCTAATATTTCATCAAACCATTCTAGCTCACTTTGGTTAGTCAATAGTAATAATATAAAGAAAAAGATAATTACTATAAAGTTTAAATATTCTACCAAATTTTGTCACTTGTACCACTAATGTAGAAGATTAACAATATAAAAATATTTTCAAAATTTTTTGTTATTTTTTTTACCCATATCATCTTTTAAAATTTCCTCCAATTTAAGATGTTTTATTTTTCTAGTATGCTTCCTTACATTATCAAAATTTGCAATATATTTTTTTTACAAAAAATATTTTATTGAATATGACATTATTATTTTTAATAATTTTTCTATTTTGATCATTCCAAAAACATTATTCAAATTCATCAATTTCATATTAAATAAAAAAACAATTACAAGATTTAAAATCTAATTTATCTCTTTTATTAAAATTCATATGCATATAAAAGACATAACCAAATACTTTTAAATGTGAAAAATTTACCTTTTGACCTATACAAACCTCTTTTGGTGGTTCTCTATCTAAAACAATAGATGATCCTTAGTTGATCAAATAGTCTATAGTATTAACAACATGAGCCCATAATATCTTTCATAATCCAACATTTATTTTCATACTTCAATGAGCTTATTCAAGGTTTTATTCATATGTTTAAAGTTCTCACAAATATTATCATTATTTATAGGTTTAATGTCAAATAACTTACTTTTTACCACAAATGTTTTCATTCTTTTTTTACACATATGTCAAAGTTTGTAGTGCCAAATCTTAGACTTAATCTTAAACCTAATAATTCTTACTAAATCCTTTATATCAAAGGTTATATAAAGTGTCTCAATTTTGTTTTTTTTTTTATGACTATTACTCTTTTGGTCATTTTTTATGACCCATTAACAAATATTACAAAATATCCTTTTTTATCAAAACACCCTTTAAAAATCAAATTACTTTTCAATCTCGGGGTGTATTTAATGTTCTTTAACTTTCACACATATCCCTTTAATAATTTGACATGAACATCACCTTTCTTTACTATATCTAATGATTTATTATCAATAAGATGGATTTAAGAAAATAAAATATATTATTAACATAATTCTACATGTAATTTTTATGTTAATGAAAAGATACCTCAAATTTAAAATCCATAACTCTATTAAACTTTCAACATTTAAAATCAAAACGTCTAAGATATCTTTAATTGTTACATTTATGAAAATTTCATCATGATTTTTCTTCTTTCACTATTTATAATCACTTTTAGAATGGCCTATACGACCACAATTTCAACACATAATAACAAATTTTTATTTTTTTTTTCTTTCTTGGATTTTAATCTACCTTTATTGTTAATACATTAAGTTGTTCTTTTGAATTTAGCGCTCAACATAGAACTAAAGTTATAAGATCTATCCAATACTCTTTTACGAATATCTTCACTTAGAATTAGATCCTAAACTACATTAAATTGTAATTATTATAAATCAAACAGATTGCTTATTATAATTACATTGACATTTAAACTTTCCAATAATAAGAATAATAAAATTAAAATTTTAATCTCTTCAACAAAATTTATACTCATCAAGATCAATTGACTAAAAATTAAATTTGACTCGTTTATATGATTTATAATAGAAATTTTCTCATTAAATATATTTCAAGCCAATGTCAATCATATGATTCTCAAGGTTTGTTTATCCAACAATTCTCAGTGTTCTTTACTCATTAGTTTTAATTTTTTTTTCTTAAAAGAAATTGATACAGTTTCTTTTTATATAGATAATCATTTATTTGTATCTTTTAAAAACCAAAATTAATACCATCGAAGTTATTAATTTTCACTTTTCTTACATTAAACATCATCACTCTTACTATTCCTTTGACCCCTTAAAATTAAAGTTTTGATACCAATTGTTAAAACACGAATAAAAGCAAAATGAACTCATAAATTTCATATGGTTTGAAACTTGAATGTTTATATCCACAATCACATTAGAGTTTTACTATTTTTGAAATTTCAAATTACATAATAAGTGTATTTTTTATTCAAAAAATTAGACAACTCTTATATGAATAAATATGACATATTTAATCCAATATGATATTAATCAAACTCCTTTTTTACAACAATATAAGTAAGAAAGACATATAAACCCAAGACTTTGAAGTTTTATGTTAAAATGTTGCATTAAGCTCAAAAGTCTACTACTTATGTAAACCTTTCTTAAATTTCTCTCCAATTTTAAACTCTTGTGTTTCCCTAATAGATTGTTAATTGATTGTTCAACAGATACTTATTGATTGATTGCTTATCTTCTTTCATGCTTATAATGATTTTATATAACTAAATGATAAATATGCTCTTGATTTAACACATACAATGACAAAAGGATGATTTTGGGCAATTACAACGTGTGAAGAATTGCTTATGTAATAATTAGGTAAGTAATATTTAAACTTAAGATCAATAAAGCATTTTATATAGGAATTGTTATATTTTTATACTATTTCTACATTATTATAATCAAAAATTACTTATAAAGATAAATAGTAGTTATTATCATGAATTATATATAGATAATTTAGTAATCAAGATACATCACTTTGAAATAATTATTGAACAATGTTCTACTTGTTTTGATGAGAATTGATTAAGAAAATTTTAACCAAAGTGAAATGAAGATTTATAAGGAATTATGAATTTTATAAAATAAAAAATCATTTCAATACTTAAGAACTAGCATAATTGAAAAATATAAAGTGGATTCTAGTCTTATGCTTTATATTTATTTAGAATATTAGTATAACAAAAAGATTAAATTACGCATAATAGTTATTTAATGGGTCAAATCAAATTTACATTCCTTGAATTTGGTAGTCATAATAATGCTGGACATAACTCTTTATCTATATATATTAATTAGTTAATTAAAAAATTAATAATAAATTAGTTTACTTAAGTTTTTGAAATTAAAATTTATATTTATTTTTAATATGTTAAGATTCCAATAAATAACAGACATAAAGAAAATTGATAAATATAAGATAAAGATTATGTTAGATTTCGATGAAATAGTTCTATAAATTGTTTAGATCAAATATGTGATATTCAAAAATAAATTATGTAATTTAATTAGAAATTGACCCCTAAACTCTGGTTAGAATTGAATAGTCAAAATCTTCTATAAATACTTCTCAATTAGTCAAACACCTATGCTGGCATAATAATGCTTTTGGCCTTCCTCCTCTTTTTCTTTCTCCTAAAAAGATTTGAGGGTCATGAGAGTTGTTTTTCTGTTTTTAATATGGATGATAACAAAAAATTGATGATTTCGACAATTCACTAAAAAGGATTGAATTGATATTATGTTTAACAAGAAAACATCATGTATCTCTGGGAATAAAAAGTTCTAAGATATTTCGATAAAAATCTAAATAAAACCTAACAATAACATCAATATACATGCAAACAAATAGGACTACGAACATCACATGCATTTCAGGGACTTGTTTCTGAACCTTCCAACTTTTGGCAGTTTAAGATCACTTGGATGCAACTCCTATCACACCGTCACATTTCAGTTAATTTACCATGCAGTGCCAATTTAGAATTAGAACTGCGAAGTACCTTTCCAGTCGTTTTCATTGGAAGATGGCTGACTAGGTCTTAAGGCTCTGAATGGCGTTGCTCCATTATCGACATTGTCATCATCAGCAGGTCGGCCAACTTCGAAGATTCCATCTTGCTATGAATGATTAAAAGGAATAGTCAGAACAGGAGCTGAAGAAATAATCCACACTGGCAAAATAAGTTGAATACGTTAATTTCTTTCTCCTTCTGCCAGTCTGGTGGAAATCAGTAACAATATCATGAATGTAACCATACAGTTCTCCCGATAGAAGAAATAGCTTTTGGTGATGATTACTACCTCTAGGAGCTGCTGCTTAAGACATTGAGCACACTGGTTTCGATCCTCTTTAGTTTGTTTCGTTTCTACCATCATCTGGTTCATCACAAGTAAGTTTTTCGTTAATACACCTCACAGTTCAATTGTACTCTTAAGGTCTTTCTTTGCATCCCCACAGACAGTACATCTTTACATTTGCAAGATGCTTCCGCATAATGAGCCTGCCCTTCAGTCAGCTCAGTAACTCTACCTGGGAGCTTTCTCTGTTCTTTTCTTTTTTTTCTTCTTCTTTATATAAGTTCTAGATATATTTTCTGTACTGTTCTATCACTTGACATAGTTTTTCTCGTACTAACAGCATACACAATCATATCCACAAGCTGGCATGCATTCAAATTTACTGTGCTATAATGACTTCTTCCTATCCACAATTAAAAACTTGAAAGCTTTTGTTTGTCAACCAAAGTTATGCCTGCAAAGCCAGATATCTTACTAGAAATTCAAAGTCTTTTGCATCTAAGCAGGACAATAAATAACAAAGCCAGAACAAGCAAGCAAGCAATGTATGTGTTGCAATTAATTTCTGACATGGTTCAAATCACAAGAATTTCTTTCGTAATCTAGAGAAATCAGCAAGAGAAGACTTGATTAGTATAACTAACCTGTGACTCATTCTGGTTCAAATCACTCATAGGAAGCATCAAATTCGAACTGAAAATGCGATCCAAATTATTCCTGGGAAGCATCAGATTTGGATTGATAGAATTCAAAGAGCTTCCAGGGACAGAAGATGGCATGGCTCCGTATGTGCATGACAGGGCTTCGCCTTGCACATTTTCCTGGCCTTGCTCCGTCAACAGAGGGATATGTTGTATGTGGTTCGGTGTCTGACTAAGCGAGTTCAAAAGCAACCAACTCAAAGATGCCGGATTGCTTCCTTGATTCAGCCCTGCGTTGTTGGAGTCAGGGTTATTAAGAATTCCAACTACACCACTATCATCACCATATGAATATTTCAGATTTTATTCTATAACGTCTCTTATGTATAGTCATGCCCATATTAAGAAACCAAATGTTCAACATTGGTCATTTTACTTCTTCTGCATTAAACTGTGTCTTCTCTACAAAACTAAACCATGAGAAACTTAGAAATTACAAGGCTACATAAAACGTGAAGATTTTGATCTATTTTTTCCTTTCCCTCCATGTCCACTTGGGCCTTACTGGTTTTAGGTATACATTGAAAATTTCGACCAAAAACTACTCTTCATGGTTCACATTACACGATACATTAGAAGACATAAGAGACGCAAATACATGAAAAAGAGGGCATTAGCTGAGCAAATTAAATTATAGCATGCCCTTGGATATCAAGAAACAAATGCAAAAGGTAAAATCAAGAAGAAACCTGCTGCCTCACAAAATTTACTTGTTGAGTATTTGGTGTTTTGTACATCATATAGGGGAGCGTCCATAGGCAGAAATCTGCCAATGGTGATTCCATTTCTGTTATACTGCGTGTGAACAATGGGTTTAAAGTTTATTGTAGTGTGTCAATTTAAAATCCAATATTGAGAGGTTTGCAGATTACAAAACAGTATCACAGCTACCTGTCGTGGGGAATGAGATATTTGCGGTTCTTGGTAGCTGAAATACATGAAACATGGCAAAGCAATCATCAAGACAACAACACTATACAGGCAAGCAAGAAACATCATAGTTAAAATTCACTAGTCACAACGTACTCTCTACAAGAAACAAACCTTTGACATGATACATAGAATCGTTGAATTACCTTAAAGTTGCTCCATTTAACTTGAGCAGATTTTGCTTATTTGGGTCAAGTCGCTGTAAACTTGAATCAGAGCTTATCATGAGAGGAAGAATACGTTGGTGCTCTTGCTGAGTATTCATTGCAGGGGACAGCAAAGTAGCTTGTAAACCCAACATCTTTTCAAAATCAGTGCCAGCAGGAGGAGATTGCAATACGGGCCTCTTCTCATTAATGGCTGAATTTTGTGGCCCAACTGCAAGCATGCTACTTTGTAGCTGATCAAGTGTCATTGGTTGGGCCTGAAAACCAGACAATTATGCCTCATCACACGCGCGCGTACCATCTTAATTGAAAGCCAAAAACAAGAGTGATAAAAAGAAGCTAGCGAGGCGATCAATTAAGAATGTGACAGTAGTGTCATGCATATTGTAATTTCGAGAAGGGTAAAACCATCAGAACAATGAATATTCATCAGCAACGTAGTAATGCATTAGTGTACCTTAATGAGGGCTTTGTCCGAGTCCTCCTGATGGCTCCTGGGCTGCCGAGAGGAAAATCCATCGTAAAATGTTGCAAACCATTCATGCAAGAACCCGTCTGGTGAATCAATAGCTGAGATCACGAATTCAAATCAGCAATCACATATATCCATATGTACATAGGTACATGTAACTGTACCATCCATATAGCTTAGCATTGAATCGTAAGTTATATATATATATAACTCACAATGTCGCATATGTGCCCGTGCGCGAGCGCATAATGCATATATAATGAACAACCATGTACAAGCATAAGAAAGGGACAACAATTCTACACAAAGCAAGCTTTAAAATACGATCACATGTCAGCAAACGCAAGTCTTTTCCACATTTCGTCGCTGTCTTTCTCAGGAACAAAAGGAAAAGAATGAAAATGGTGACAGGCCAAGTAAGTAAATATAGCTGAACATGGTCGAAAATATTGTGGTCTCAGCATTACTTCATACAAGGTTAAAAATAGTTGTTAGGGACACCCCATTAATTAAAAATTAAAAATTTTATTTAAAAAAATATAAACAATTTATAAAATAAGGAAATTATCCTATATTGTAATTTATAATATAATAAAACTTGGGCAATTTTTTTTTAAAAGTTAAAAGAAGCAAGAAAAAAAAAAAGAATTATTGGAGACCACATGATATTTGGTTCAATAAAGGTTTCAAATATCCAACCCAGCACACTTCATTCATGTATTAGCATAAGTGAGCGATAGTTCAATGCGCTCACAAGCGAAAATCCCAAAAATAACAAAGACCAAACCCCTCTCCCCCACTCCTTTTTCCTAATTTTCAACTCCCCATTTTTTGAACCCAATAATTTTTTTTCTTTTCTTTTTTTTTTTTCATTTTTGGCCCATTTAACTCTGTATCTTCTCTTTCTTTTCATCACTTATCAATATATATATTATCAAACTAAATTGCAGTCCAAAAGAAAACAAACATCGTAGAATTCCCCCAAAAGAAAACAACCAATTAGGTGGGAAGAGAAAAAGCATAATTTTAGGGGGCGGGGGGGCGGGGGAGGGAATAGGAATAGGAAAGCCAAAGTAAATTTGAAGGGCAGGCCGGGCAAGGCAAGAGAACGTACCAACCGACTGCACACTGACATTAGCCTCTCTTCTAAAAATCTCAGCCGTTGCAAACATCTTCCTCTTCACCATATAATCGTGCAAGTATAAATCAAGCCTATCACATTCCCCAAACATCAAATAAAGCAACAATCTTATTGTTTGTTGTGTGTATATATGTGTATATTGCATCATCATCAACATCAACAACAACAACAACAACTGAAAATGGAGAGAAAACAAAAGGAACATATTCTAGAGAGAACATCAGAGGAGTAAGTATACTGACATCTTTTCTGCTTCAAAGTCGCAACCGCGGTCCATATTGCTGATATTTCGCAATCCCCTTCCCTTCAATGCACACACCACCTTAACATGTTTGTTTGTTTGTGCTTGTGCTTGTGCGTGTCTATAGTCGTGTGGGTGGGTCAGATTAAAGAGAAATGACATTTAATAATAATAATAAAAAAAAAAGAACAAAAAGAACAATAATACCCAGATGGAAAGAAACAAAAGAAGCAAAGTGAGAAAGGCAATAAAAGAGAAAGAATCCACATGGATTTTAAGAGAGAAAGAGAGAGAGAGAGAGAGAGAGAAAGGGAAGTGGAAACCTGATGATGAGCTAGTCAAGCAGCAAGTGACAGTGCCATGCAAAAGAGAAACCCCACCAGCTGCAGGCAAAAAGGACAAACAAGCAAACAAACAAACAAATTCTAGAGAGAGGGTGAGAGATATAGGCAGAGTGAGAGAGAGAGATAGAGAGAGAGAGAAGGAGGGGCTGTGCCAATGTGTGGTGGGTTTCACATGCAAGCAAAAGGGCGCTTTGCCCTGGATTTTTCTCTGTAATGGCTAGATTTTATTGAATAAAAAGGAAATATCTTTGGTGACATTCAAAAATTACCATTACTCCAAGTTGACATATCATTTCATTCATTAAACCTTAGTTGTTAGATTTTTAATTACCTGCTCCCCCCAATTGCGTTATACCGCGTCCAATCCATAAGTACAAAAAACAGGCAATTTAAGCCAGTCCCTCGTGCACAGTGCATTTGGAGTCATGGGAGCAATTTGGTTACAGCTCATAAAAATGTCACCCAATTAAGCTTAAAATATATATATTTCAAGAAAGTCCATTCATTGTTCTATTTACAGGGATTTTAAAAGGATTTTCTTTTCCTTTGATAGATTAAATACCTTTTATTATCAAGACACCAAAAAAAAAAAAAAACAATCACTAGTAATCTAACATCTATAATTTATTAGTTAATAAAATATTTAAATATCATCTTAATCATCATATGTCTTACACTCTCATTTAGTGCATATAATATTACTTTTGTTATTTAATAAGAATAGAACAAGTATGCTGTTTTTATCAAAATTATTCCATCTAGTTTAACATCATTTAATTTCCCCCCCCCTTATGCTTATCTTTTTCCATTTTGTCAGAATTTTTGTACAGGGTGATAAAATCTAGCCAAAAATTAAGAATTCACTTATACATTGATAAAAGTCCGTTCATATCTTGTGATGATGTGCTAGATTTGTAGCCCAAACAATTTTACTTCATCCTACGTTTATGAAAGCACTTAAAATGTGATATTTATTATAAGAGAACTCTTGTCATTTATAGTAACCAATTCAAAATTTCAATGATTTCTACTTTTACGCTAAAAACATAATACTTTTTCAACCACACCAAAATGAATTTCAAGTACAGTAATTTCATGGGTTGATTAATATATTTTTTCATTAATTGATGCTAATTAAGTTTTGAACATAAGGCCTTTTCATAAAAAAAAAAAAAATATCTATGGTATTACTTTGTTCATTTTGCCATTATTCTTTGTTGGTAACACCTTTTGCAAGAATATTGGCCAATTGATCTTCTAAATTTACAAAATGAGACTTAATTTAGTTTCCTTTTAAGCTTTTCTTTAGTACAGTGGCTATCCACTTCAACATATTTGGTTTAATCATGCTAAATTGGATTTTGTGCAATTTCTATATTCAATTTATTGTCAAAGAATAACTCATTACATCATGATGGAACATCCCAATTCTTCCTAAAGTTTCTTAAGTCATAATAGTTCACAAATTCCTTTAACCATACTTTTGAACTTAGCTAATGCAACAACTTTTTACTTCTTACTTCTTTAAGTAACCAAGATTCCACCTATAAATGTGTAAGTAACTAGACATAGATTGCTTATCTATAACACTTTTAACCCAATCAAAATCTATACACACATAAATGTTTAAGTGATGGTTTTTTTTTAAACATGATTCCTTTTATAAGGGAACATTTAAGATATCTAAAAATTCAAACTATTAAATTCATGTGATCTTTACTATGATTATGCATGAACAAATAATTCAACTTACAGGATAAGAGATATCTAATTTTTTATAAGATAAATAAATTTGTTTTCTCACAAGTTCTTGATATCTTTCTTTATTCAAAAGACTTTGATTTAAGTTTTCTCCTAATTTGTGATTTTACACCATTGGTTTCTCTGTTAGCTTGCAATCAAGCATCCCAATTTCAACATATAAATCAAAGATATACTTCTTCTGTGAAAGAAAAATACCTTGGTTTGATCTAGCAACTTTAATTCCTAAAAAATATTTTAGCCCTCTAAAATTCTTTTGAAATCTAGAAATCTCCTACGTATCATCCTTGATGATAATTATATCATCTATATAGATTATGAATGTTGTAACCATCCCATTTTGATGTTTCAAGAACAAAGTATGATCAAATTTGCTTTGTTTAAAGCCTTGTTTCTTCATTATTAAGCTAAATCTTCCAAACTATACTTAAGGTGATTACTTCAATTTGTATGGAGTCTTGTCCAACTTACATGCTAATTGAGTTTTTAAAGTTACAGTAAAACTAGGTAGAATGTCTATATACACTTCTTCTGCAATAATACTATAAAGGTATGCATTTTTTACATCAAATTGATGTAATGGTCAATCTCGATTCACAACAAGAGATAACAACACTGTTACTATATTTAATTTGCTTAAAAGAGAAAAGGTTTCCTAATAATTAATATCATAGGTTTAAGTATATCCTTTCACAATTATTCATGTCTTATATCTTTCAATTGATCAATTAGCTTTATATTTAATAAAAAAAATTCACCTACACCTCATTATTTTTTCTTTTCCATTCAAGAAGTGATACAAACTTCCATGTATCGTTCTTCCATAATGTCATCATTTTATCATTTATTGTCATGACCTATCTTGGATCATTTAGTACCTCTTATAAAGTACTTTAAAATTATTTATATGAGAGTTTATTACCAAATGTTTAGAGTAAAAATGATAATCTTTGTAGGCTAACATGATTTGCACTGGGATATTTGGCCTTCTTGGCTTCGATGTTGAAGGAATATTGACTTAGAGAAACATCTCTATTCTGTTAGAAGGGTAAACTATGGCTAATAACATTAACATCATCATACATATATGAGTTTAGATACTATATCTTAAGAATATTCTCAAGAGATCGGTTTGGCATTAATGGGAGAAATGTATGTTATTCTTGATTGCTTGAAGTTTGCTATCATTTATCATAATCATACTTATTAAAACTTATGGTATGATCTACTTGTTCTAAGATTATAATTTCTTGTTTAAGTACTATCTAATAATTATGACTAGAAAATCATCCTATAGTGAAAAGATATTTAATTTAATAATTCCAAATCCAAACCCTATTTCTCAATTACTTTCATGATTGCTCAAGACTTCTCTAATGGACAAAGAATTTTATGGCATTACTTTGGAAAAATATTATTTTGATTCTAAGAACATGACATCCTTAATGGTATACAACCATCTCGTTCTAAGATCATAACACTTATACGCCTTTTATGAGCTATATATCTAAGGAAAATATAACAAATGACATATGGGTAAAGTTTTGTTCTTTGATTCTAATAGAGATGAACATATACAACATATCCAAAAACTTGAGGTGCAAGCCTCAATAGTGACATAAGAAATACACAGTAAGCTAGAGCTTATAATAGTGTTAAGAATTTTAAGATTCTTAAAGGCATCATATTCAACAAATACACAACTGTTACAACTGCATCCATGTAATATCATTAAGGAAACGAGGCAGAGATTAAAAGAGCTCAAGCTATTTCTAAAACATGTTTACCTTTTACTTTGCTACACCATTTTGTTAGGGTGTTTGTAAATAAGTTATGTCTTATTCATATAAATATGTTTATAGATCTTTATTATCGTATACCCCTTTATTATTTAATTGAAGAATTTGAACTTTAGAACTATAATAAGCCTTGATCATGCTATAAAAAATTCAAAATATTTCAAAGTTATTACTTTTATTTTTTAATAAATATAACCATGTCATCCTTGTACAATCATTAATTAATGTAACAAACCATTTAATTTCACAAAGAATTGCAATTGAAGTTAGACCCTAGACATTTAAATAAATGAAAACAAATGGTATCTTACATTGTTTTAAACTAGTAAGATAGAAAGCATGATGACTTTTAGCTAAAAGATAAGCCTCACATTTAAACATAAACTTATGCAAGAATAAACTTAGGAACAAATGTTGTAAATAAGGAAAAGATAAATGACTTAATCTTTAATGTCATAACCAAATTGTTTTTTCTTTATCACTACTATTTCCAACACAATTAACCCAACTAAAAGTAAAATAATCAAAGTAATATAATCTGTCTTTCTTAATGTTACAACCAATAATCTGCTTAATAAGAGTATCCTTAAAAAGATAAAATTTTGAATATATTAGTACATAACAATTCATTTCCTTGGTTATTTGGCCAAACAATAGTTTACTTGTAAGGGAGGAAATCAATAGCATATTTAAAAGAGTGAACTAAGAGGACAACACCACTCTTCATACCCCAATAATAAGATATGATACTCTATTAACATTTGTTACACTTATCTGATTTGGTTATGAAATTGTGGCAAAATTTTGTAGATCAAATGTTTTGTGCTTAATTGCTCCTAAATCAATAATTTAAACATTATTACTTAAGTCATTTAAGGTCTCTATTTTTTTTTTCAACAGTAAGAAAAAAGACTTTATATGATATAAGCTCAAATCTTCACTTAGAAAACTTCCTTGTAGTATGAGAGACAATTAAGTATGTGCTTTACTATCCATCAATGTTGTCCTTTGTATGTTTTCCCCTAAATTTCCATTTATGTCACATTTTTTGTGGCCTTAAGTTCATGACACTAATCAGGGTAACTATATAGTTTAAAACATACATCTTTTGTATATTTTATATTCCTATAATGTGTCTGACCTCCTCCCCTATCTCTTTGTAAATTTACTTGGTTATTCTGCCTTTTAAGACTTATTCTCATCTTTATTTTTTATTAACAAAAAAATATAATTAGTTTATATTTTTTGTCTCTATCATGTTTCAACTTAATTGTGCATATATAACTTTATTAAAGTAAAAGTTAAAAAAATAATAAGATTTAAACTTATTTTGTTCTTCAAAAACATATCTATAATATTTATAATTTTTTGAAATTTATCCATAATATTCATAGTTAAAATGCTAAAAGATATGTTTTAAGTATATTAAATCCATATCATAAGATTATTCTATATTACCTTTTTTATTCTTTTGTTTTTAAGAAATTTAATGGGTTTACCTGTAATTTGCTGATAACATTATTATTTTCAATACAATTAATGATGAGTTCATTAAGAATTCTAAGTGAATCCTTTAATACCTTCAATGTTGTATAAGATTGAAAATTAATTTATTAAAGACTGCCAAGTATAGTGTGTAGAGTTGCGAGAAAAAGCTTTAATAGTAGGTTGAGTATTGAAAAAGTAACGTGAGTTCCCTTCATATGAAATATATTGGGTTACCATATAAGATCAATCTACGAGTAAAAGACTTATGAGATCTTGTCCTATGTAAAATAGAAGAAAGATTGGCAAAGTGAAAAGTTAGGCTTACATGTAAAACGAGTCAACTTGTCCTTTAGAAGTCAAGTCATACATCTCTCCTAGTTTACTTTATGTTAATGTTTGATATAAGGCAGATGGAATGATAAATGAAGAAAATTCAATAATCTTTTTTTTTTTTTTTTGTAAGCAGGAGGGTTGTAAACACATACACTAAATGAGTTAAAATCTTATTTATAGGGAATAGATACATTAAGGCCTAAGCATTGAAAGATTAAGGGAAAGTAATTTAAAGTTATTGATAAAATAGTTATATAAGGTAAAAGTTTTAAAGGCAAGATATGACGACACATACTTGCCCATAAGAGTGGTTTGCAAGGTGCTTATCGATATGGAGAGGGGTGTGCTTTAAATAACAAGGGGAAATTAGGCAACTTAGTGCTCTAAAATCCTAATTTGATTACATAATAGAGGATAACAAGACAATTGACTTTTGGAATTATATTTAAGTTAGTAATTTAACACTAGCCTATTGGTTCAATTAAGGGAAATCTAATTGATTGAATTCTATGTAATTACATGGTTTATTTGACTAGCAAAAAATAACAATTATTTTGCAAACATAACATTCTTTGTAGAGATATTCTGTGACTTAATGCACACTCAGATGTAATGATGGGCAAAAACTAAGTGGTTAACATGCAACTTTTCTTGTATTAACTTTTTGCTAAACCCCAATAAGGATTGACCTATAAAGAAGTGTAGGCTTTGCTCTTGATCTTATATAAAAGGCACCACCATACGATACATTCAAATTCAATATTGATGCATTTATGACAAGACTGTCAAGGGTAGTTAGAATAAGAGATGTATTAAAAGGGATATAAGATCATGTTTTGTTTGTTTTTCAAAGCAGACATAGCATCAAATATTAATAAGATAAAGTAGTTACAATCAAGAAGACACTGAAGTTATTGGATCACTAAAAGGGGGCAAGTAATACCCCTTTAATCATTAATAGTGGCTTAAGCATGACTATTATGCGACTTAATAATAAAGATGGAAGATCTTAAAAACTTACATCAGTATTCAGAGATATTTGTACTAAAACCAAAGACTATATTTCTTTCATCTTTTGTCTACCGAAGTATAATTTTTTAATGGATACACTCACAAAGTAAGGATTGATCAGGTATATAACTTTTTTGTCTGGGTGTAAATATTTAATTAAAGTACAATTTTTTGCATACATTAAGATAATTTTTGGTTTTAAACTTAAAAGAAAGTTGTCATGATTTTGATACCCAAAGAAATTAGGACAATTTATTTTATCTCACACACATGTGACTATATTTTTTACTAATGACCTACACATACTCATATATGTAATCATAATAAATAATATTGTTATCTTATACTTTAAAAAGAAATTGGTAGGTTGTCAAATCACCTTGATAAAAAGTTGATAATAAATTTTTATAATGAGATTCTAATTTTTTTATATTTTATTTAAATTTTGTATTTTTTAAAAAAATTTATTTCAAATTAATTTATTTTTAATAAAAATAATTAAACTATTAAAAATTTATATTTGGTTAATTATGGTATCTAATAATTTTAATTATTTTTTTATTTTAAAAAATATTAATTAGAAATAAATTTAAAAATATAAAAAATTGAATTTAATTATAAAAATTTATAATTGATTTCTTGTATCTCCTGTTCAAACAGGCCTCCAAGGCGATTTTCCCAAGCGATATTGGATCCAATTGATACGTCGAATTGTAATTAAACAATTCCAGTTAGAATTTAAGCTCAAGTATTGAATTAAGAGACGAAAAACTCTTACCACCGTAATGTTATTCCTCCCTCCAATATAGTTTGGGGGTAGACATAAATGCAAACCTTTGAAACAAATATTGAACTTTTTACTACCGTTATTATTATTATTATTATAAAACTCTTTAAATTATGAATTATATAGTTATAATAATTTTTTATTGCCATAAATCTTATAATTTTTTTAAGGTTGAAATTTGAGATTTTAATAATAAAAATCTAAATTCGTAATTACGGAGATATCTTATAAAACACTAACATTGAACTGCTGCAATTAGTTAAATTTTCATTACATAACAATCGTAGACATTTTGGCTACGGAATTCTACTAAGCAACGAGTTTTCACCAGCATGCTTTATCCCCCCCCCCCCATTTCAATCCCGCTGGGAAAGCAGGTCAAGTTAATTACATTGAAAATAGAAATTGGACAAATAATTTACCATAACATTCACCATTTCACACCCATTTGACAAGTCAATAATTTCACATCATTGAGACATACACTTGAAACTCAAATATTATAATTTCTGAATCTATTTTAATTTTAATTACCGAACAGAGACTCCTAAAATTGTTCCTAGAAATGGACAAAGACCAGCCAAATTTGAAAAAACAGACGCGGGAGCCCACACACACCACCATGTTTTCTAGCTTTCCCGTCACTTTTTCTCTTGTTTTTGGCCCTTTTCCATTGTCACGATTCCCACTTTCTTTCACCCCTCCCCCACTTTCTGGTGTCCCCATTAACCGCAATTTTGGTCTCCTACGGGTCAAAAAAGGCCACTTAAAATAAAGGGTGAGAAAGAAAGTGGACCAACATAACCATAATTGCATTTACAACAAAATTTGCAGAACTTGGAATCCTCCTATCGAGAAAGCGAAATGGGTTTTGTCTTGTACTTTTTATACAATTAATTAAAATGTTATTGTTCAATTTTTGTTTCATTTTTTGTGTTTGAATTCTGTCAATCATATTCTCTTTTTTTTGTTGTTGTTTCTTAAAAGATATTTAGTGATTATATTTATTTTTCAAGTCCTGTTTTTTAATTTCTTAAAAAATATATTTTGATTATATAATTCGGCAAAACCTGAACTTTTCAGCACAGATAAATTGATTGCTTCCTAAAGACTAATTACAACCCCGTCATTAACTAAAAGCCCTGGAAAATAGCGTTTTTCTTTTTTTCTTTTTTTTTTTTGGTCCATCCGAAACGGGGAAAAAGGCAGTCGGTAGTTAAAATTATAAAATTATTGACACGTTCAAAGCTTGTTCATTAAGGTTACACAATTATTTTCCAAAGTCAAAAGAAAAAAATCAAAAACGCAAGAGTGCTTCCAACGCAAGCAGTCATGCACAAAGGAAAATGCTAAGCCTCTTTTGGCAGCTTTTACTGCGCGCAGCTAAAAGAAAAGGCCAAAAACGACAGGGTCAAGATTCCTTCTCCCCCCCCCCCCCACCAAGTCGTTAGTCCAAAGCTGCTTTTGCAATTTACCGCAGACTTCCCCTAAACCCAAAATTAAACCCCCTGTTCCCCTACACTCAGTATCGTTAATTTCCTGCCCCATTTAAGTCCCGAAGTAATGGTGAAAAAGAAAAAAAAAAAAAAAACAAAGAAAGAGCCACTATTCCATATGAGATGTTGCTCCAAATTCACCCTGATTACATTACCAAAACCAAAGTTAATGCGAAATCTGGAATTGCTTTTCCCTATTATCTCAAAATGACATTTTTTTCAAAAAAAGAAAAAGTCCAATTAAGAAGACTAATTCGCGAATTGGGCTAAATATTGATAAATTTTGTGTTAAAACTTCCCCCTTCCTTTCGCAATTTGCTTTTCAATCAAACACCGAGAGAAAAAAAAAAAAAAAGATGAAATTTTGAAAAGAGAGCAGCAAATTATACAATCTCCTCAAAGATCCAACGTTAGATCATGATTTTATCATCCTCCAGCCCCAAGAGAATATTCGTCAATGCCAACAATTATATATATATATATATAAAAAAAAAATTACATCCAAAGCCAAAAATTAACAAGATAGGAAGAGAAGAGAGAGAACTTCAGAAACAGAAACATTAATTAAAGGTTGACAGGAGGACCTGAAGCCCTCGGCGAGGTGACTGGGAACAATGGCAAAAGCCGTGGCTCCGCCTCTCTCGGCGTAGTTGCTGGAGATTGGTGCAAGTAAAAGCCTTTCTCTTTGATCGCTCTCTCTTCTGCATCGGTGCCTAACAAATTTTCGTTTCTGTTGCTGTTGCTCTGATTGGTCATGGGACTATGGCAGTTAGCGTAATTTGCTGCTCCAGATCGGTCAAAGGGGTCAGGTATTAACGGCGTGACCGGGCTGAGAACAAGGGCCGGAAAGTCCAGTATGCTAGGAGAGAGAATCTTGGGTTTCCGGGGCGAGAACCCGGAAAAAGGTGGAGCGAAAGTGGGGTTGAGGGGGTTGATCTTGAAGTTCTTGAGGGAATTTCTGCGCTCGTAGAGCTTGAACCCAGAGGAGTGGTTCTTTTTGGGTATTGTTTTGATGGGAGGAATGTTATGGGGGTGGGATTTCTGTGGTGGGTCCGATTGGGCTTGGGTGGTGCTGGCAGCAGCGGTTCTTGGAGACCCTGTTAGCATTTGGACAACTTGTTTGAAGGAGGAGGTGTCAGCTTGGACAAAAGTGGTCGGGTACGGGTTTGCGGATTCGGATCCAGTGATTGGTGGTTTAGGGGATGGAAGCGGTGGCGGGGGCTGGTTGTTGGTGCTGCTGCTATTACTGTTGCTGCTAGCACTGCTGCTGCTGCTGCTGCTGCTGCTGCGGTGACTGGTTGAGGGTGGGAGGAAAGATTGTGGGTTTTGGTTATCTCGTTGCCTTAGCGAGGCTTCCATTGCTGTGGGTTTCTTGTTTTGTGTTACCTTTGCCCGTCGCTCTAGTTGCTCTAGTTCTAGTTCCCACTTTCTCTACCCTACCCTGCCCTGCCTTGCCCACGGGGGAGAGAGAGGGAGAGGGAGGATTTTGAGGAGATCAGCCGGGGGGGGGCTTTCTTTCGGTTTGGTGAGAAATGTTTTGGTGGGGGACCGTGTCGAAATGAACAAGCCCAGCCACCCACCCACCACCTCTCAGGGCTTTTGCTATCACTCTCCTCCAATTCATTTGGATGATTTTAAAAGGGCATTATAAAGGAAAGCAAGATCCACGGCTCCAAGAACAATACACCAATCATTTGGAATAATAAATTAGTTGCTATAATCATAAATTTAAATTTAATTTTTAAATATGAAATATAAAAATCTATGTTTAATACTTAATATTAGATTTTTGAAAGAAACAAGACGATTTTTTTTATTATTATTAATTTAGACGTTGGATAATATAGAAGAAAGGAAAGGAAATGAATAAAAACTTTAGCAAATTTTTGTATGTTGAAAAATGTTTAGAGAAAAAAAAAATCCATTTATATAATTACTAATAATATGCCCACGTCATAAAAAAAAAAAAAAAAAACAAACCAATGCAATTTTTGTGAGGTTTTTTATTGTTATGTATTTAAGGGCAATTCAGCAACTCACACGAAATTACTCGCCTCTCTTAACTTTCTCACTATTTTCTTACAAATCAAACATAGTGTTAAAGTTCACAAATGCAATTTTAATTCAACTTGCATCATAAAAAAATTTATTATTTAAATAATATCAAATTTAAATAAATTTCATTATTAATAAATTTAAATCTACACTAATATTTTTATTAAAAAAAAAGACATATTAAAATTAATAACCAGACCAGTCACCTTACGTAACGAGAATGTTGTGTGTGTCTACAAGGTTTCAAAGAGCAACAATGGACATAGTCAACGGAAACTGCTGAACACGCGCATTGAAAAAGAAATGGTTTCTTCTAATCGTAGAGGCTCCAGCTGGCGCCATGCCGTTGGAGGCATTTGGAATTTCGAAACAGCGTGAGTGGTTCCCATATTGACAGGTAAAGATCGGATCAATTCAATACTTGGCATTGACTTTGGGGGAGCCCCGGGGGACTGACTTCCCACCGTAAGAAGGAATCAAACGACAATTTCCCCCCGCCTACCGTCCTTTTTCCTGCCGGCCGGGGTCCATGCAGCATACCATTCTCCTTTTCTTCTCTTTTTCTTTTTCGTTTCCCCCCTGTGGAGGTCAAAAGTTATTATTGAAACCACATAATAAGTTACTGATTTTTCGTCTATTTTTATGACATTAAAAATACATTATTCCCACAATTTATATCTCATTGTTACTAATAACAATTTCCTTTAGTTTTTTATTTTTATTTTTATTATAATCTAATGATAGATTCATTTTTTTTTTACTACCAACATTTTCGTTCCATGATTAAGTTCTATCTATCGACTTTTAACTTCTTGTTGTCATTACAATATATCTTCCATAACCATTAATTTGTGGACAATTTTTTGATTTACAAATTTGATGCTTAATTCGAAGTTACATTTACATAATGTTCATGATAGAAACAAATTTGAATAGACACAAACTCTCATTACGTTAAATGAAACATTATTTCCATAAACCGTTTTAAACCCACAATTGATAAATAGTTATTTGTAAATGTTTGAATCCTTGGTCCCCTTCTTCTATCTGCCTCTGCTTATAACTACCACATTTGCCACCTCCTCCAAAATTCTCACATTGTTTTAGAGGAGCTGGAGAATCTGTAATAGGGTGTCTGAAACAACTGTTAAAGTACAAGACGTTAAAAATTATGTGGGCATAATCATGTTGTAGTTACTTTTTATTTTCATTTTTTTTACTTGAAATACAAATTAGCCTGCATTAGTGCATTTGGTTGAGTGCTTATAAAGGTTGACTTGTGTGTTGTACGGGTGATCAAACGCTCTTAATACAAATAATAACTCAAAAACAAAGGATTAGGAGACAGACTCGCTTCTTCTTCTTCTTGTTTTTTTTTTTTTTTTTTTTTTACTTTTAATGGTGGGGCTAGACTTACACATCCCGTTTCTTTCCCCTTTCCAAATCAGAATCAGTAAAAAAGAGTTGTGTCACACAATTTTAATTTTATGTAATTAAATCGCCTAGCTTGAACTTTTTTTTTTCCCATCTCACCACAAAACGGAATGATTATTTGGCATTTTTATGTGGCACTCTTACTTTCCAAATCCATCACGTAGACATTTAAAAAAGAAAAAACATGCACACAGTTGTAAAGGAAAAAAAATTGCAAGGAGCTAGCATTTGGAAAGGGTGATAAAAATCCCATTCCTGCCCAAGTTGGAAGCCAAAAGCTCAAGTCCTTCTACCTTCTACCTTCACCTTCTCTTTGCCCTACTGTGATACAGAGAGTACATTTTCAGTGTCTTTACCAGCAAGTTTACAGAGATTACATCATGGCTATGTGAGGAGGAAGAAGATGAATTGGGTCAACTTTATTATGAGTGATGTTTGCTCTTTCTGGGGTGATTTCCTTTAATATTGATTGTATATATGCAGAAAAAGTTAAATGCATATACAGTGCTTAAGATTTTCTGAGTTTTTTCTTCTATTGTCAATTGTGCTGTTAGCCGGTGTTTCCGTGTCAGGAGAACATGGCAGTTGAGCAAATAGCGTAATATGCCAACGCTATGTCAGTTTGTTAAATTATGGAGGGAGGGGTCATTGGATGTTGCGCTAGTAGTCCAATTATTGATGGGAGTGAAAAAAGAAAAGTGTGGTGGGGGGGGGGGAGATTGGAATGTTGGATTTGTTGTGGGAGTCTTTGTGTTTGCAAAAATCTGTATGATTGGCAATCGGCCTTTGTATGTTCGATTGCCGGAGTTGATTTATCAGCAAAAAGCTTGGGTTTAGTAAAACCACATTCAAGGAAGGGTTTGCCTTTGGTATGCTTAAGGAATGACTTTGTGTACTGAGGGTGATGTCTTCTTACATTGGTCTTTTACATGCTTTTAAAAATGGTGCTAATGGTATGCAGTTAGGGACTTGACATATTCATGATTTCAATATGTCTTTTCGATTGATGGTTTGAAGATTAAGAGTTATAAATAATACATGGAGAACATAATGTCATAAATTAATGTATTTTTAGAAATTAATTATTATATTTTTATATATAATTAATCAATTATTTTAAGACCACTAACTTAATTGTTTTATAATTGTAACACTAATCATTTTGTGACTATTAAACTAGTCATTATATATTTATTATTAATTATTATTACTATTATTAACACTAATTATTTATTAATGTTATAATCTATACTTAACGTCATTTCAATTTATAAGTTATTAAGTTATAATTAATATAAATCAATCTCTTTCTCTTATTTTTAAAAGACAATTACCACTATTTGTAACAATTTATGACCTATTATTAAGTTAATCAAAAGATTGATATGTTTTCATTGCTTTAATATTTGAAGTACATATTAATAAAATAGTCTATCTTATCTTGAAATGATAGCCATTATAATATGCTATATTGAAACAATTTGTCTATAGAAATAAAAATTATCATTAAGGACATTACCTAATACATTTCAAACATGATATTAGTTTTGATTAATTTACTTTTGTTATAGCATTATGTTATTCTATTGATTACTTTTTCAATAATTTTAAGGATAATTTCTTATTTTTGTTATATGTATATTTAAGGATTTCACAATCACTAATTAGATTCTTTGACTTTGACATAGTTTTATAAAGGTGAGACGATTGTATATCTCTTATACTTATTTTGCATTAGAATATTTAAATTATACAACCACAATAAGTGAAGCATGGTGATATTGTTGATGTCACAAATTTCCAAGTTTGAAATTTTAAGTTAAAGTTAATAAACAATATTTATTTATTTTGTCTATATTTAACTTTGTTTGAAATACATTAATAAAGATAATTATAAAAAATATATATATATGAGAGATATATAAGTGTAAGTTGTTTAAGTTGAAATTGTTTTGCTTGAACAATATCCATTAGCACCTCTTAAGTTGTATTAATTATTTCATTTTTGTTGTTTTGGTTTGTAATTTTATTCTCCTTTAAACTCTATGTCTTTTTTTAAGTGCTTTTACTATTAAATGTATTATATTATTCTAAGCATTTTGATAATCTAACGTATAAATGTTGTTGGTTTTTATATATCTAAAATAAAAAAACCATTGTTAACTATTTTTTTAAGCTCTGATGGAAGATAACTATTTCATATTTAAATATTTACATTATACTTTTGTCTTAATTAGTTAGTTGTTCGTTGTCAATTAATTTGGAAGTAGATAAAAGTCTATTGACTTTACGTTGGACAAATAAGTTAGCGACGATAGGGAGTTGTTGACTAGGATGAAGTGCCATTGAGAAAGTCTCTTGCCGCAACTAAATACTTGAAATACATAAGATTGCAATAAAGCAAAATGATTACAAAACATATAATCAAAATAGGATTGCTATAAAATAATATGATAATTTATTAACAAATGACATTACCTTATTTAATGATTTTATTTACTTATATTTTCTTGTTGTCCTTATCACTTGGGATCACAAGGTAAATGTGAAAATATAGTAAACATTAGTCTTGATCTTATTGAAATTAAAGTTATTGGCAATTGATGTAATGTCCTTAATGAATTCTTATATATAAGCTTTTGGCTTTTTTATATCTTATTAGTAATTTACATGATTTGGAACATTAAGTCCTTTAAATATTTTTCATGCTTAAGGTATAAGTCATTCTATACTTATTTTTATATTCTTTAAGTTATGCAAGTTTAAGGTTTTGGTGTAATTCAATCAAAAATGTCTAATTATTGTTTTTTTTGATATCTAATCACTAATGATGTTATGGAAGGATTAATAATATTTACATATTTTGACAACGAATGAATAATGGTTATATAGTTCTATCTTTGTTACTAATTATATATATATATAAATAATAGAAGGGCATAGTAAGAATTTGCTTAAGATTTTAATTTTATTGGGATGTTCTTTGATTATTATTTATATCAATAGACCTCAAATTTGATAGTGATTAATTTTTTTAAATATTATTTATCATATTATTGTGATAATCTTATAGTATATAGTTAATAAAAAATTAATGTAACAAAGGAAAAAAGAAAAGAAAAAAAATGTCTTAGAACTGCAACATACAATTGTGAGATCTACTTGATACTTGTAATATAAGTTATAATTGCTAATAGAGGTATGTTGGTTTGCTTTTAAGTAACATTGGTTTGGGTCATAAGCTTTATACTTATTGCCAACTATAATATATTTTATAGTGAATTTTCGTAAGGTGGTGGCTTGAAAGTCTAAAAAATAAATAATTATTACTTAATCTATATCAAATCTAAGTTTATAGCCATAAATATGGTTAGTGTGCAAACAAATCGACTAATAATTTGTTTTAATAAATATTCCATTATGGATGAAACTAACATTATAAGTGTCAATGTATTATGATAATCAAGTCTTTATTTTCTCATGTCAAGAGTAAATTATATAATAAAAAGAATAAACATATTTGCTCAACTCATGAGTTGATAAAGCAAATTATTAGGGGATAAAATCCTTTAACTAAATGACTAAGTAAAAAGTTAATACAAATTATATCAAGAGGAATGGACTAATACTTATAAATATAATCAAGAATAATGAGACTCAACTTATGTGATAAAAGAACTGTTAAAGTAGGTTTATATATATATATAATAATAAATCGTTGATTAAATTTGCATCCATTATCAAAATTATAAAGTCTTATCCTATGGTGTAAATAGTAAAATGATTCAAATATTTAAAGTTAAATTATACTCTCAATAAATTTTATAACCCTTATCGGTGATGTATCACTAAAATACTTAATTGATCGATTTAATTATATAAGAGTAAAGTAGAGCCACTTATATGAGACCATGGATAAGATCTTTAAAGCTATCATAAAAACAAACTAAACGTGTACATGGTCTAACAATGCTTAATTGCATTAAATAATATGATTTTAAAAAATATCATATAGAAGCAAGTTCACCAATCTTAAAAATTTTTATTTCATTATACTTTTGATTATCAAAACTTATATGTCTTAATTATTGGTTCATAGCCTAAAAAACACTAAAGATGATATGTTATATTTTTGTTAATTAATTTAATAAAATTAACCTTTTAAAATATTGAGAAATTATTATAACTTAAATTATTTTAAGATTAATTATCATGTTTTTAAATTTAGTCAACTAGTCATTTTATGACCATTAAACTAATCATGTTATAATTATTGTACTAGCTATTATAAGTCCATTGAACTAATAGTTATGTATATGTTAATAGTCGTTATTAATCATAATAACACTAATTGTTTATTACAATTAGAATTTATATTAAACTAATCACATTATAATTATTGTACTAGCTATTATAAGTTCATTGAACTAATAGTTATGTATCTATTAATAGTCGTTATTAATCATAAGAATACTAATTGTTTATTACAGTTAGAATTTATATTTAATATTATTTCATTTTATGTATTATTAAGTTATAACTAATATAAATTAGTCTATTCTTTTTATTCTTAAGAGTCAATAGATATTATATAACAATCTATAATTAAGTACTAGAATAATCAAAAAATTGAACTATTTATCTTGTCTTATTATTTTAAGTACACGTTAATAAGAAAATCTATTTTATATTAGAAAGATAGCAAGTATAACTTATTGTACTAGACAATTTGTGTATAAGACAAAAATTATCCTTAAAAATAGTACTTAGTATGTTTTAGGTACAATATTATTTTTAGTTAATTTTACTTTTGTTACACTATTATGTTATTGTATTAATTATTTTTCTAATACAAAAACCTTCATCAACAAAATTCCTAAATATTCTTTGCTTGAAAAGTGACATATTTTCTTTTCTTTTATTTTTTTTGTTGGTTTTCTAAAATATGGAGTTCTAATGATATATTTTTAAGGCCTAGTGATGATCGTCTTCACCGTCAAACTCCATTATATAAGGCTATATTCTTTAGGTTTAGGTACAAAAGGATTTATAACAATTGTAAGATAGCATTTTATGGTTACTACAATTCTAATTTCATGTCAATTAAGGAAGTAGATTGTATGGTTACGAATATAAGAATAAATATTGCGAGCTATATGGCATATGATGTTATTGTCCTTTTTAAAGTTTGTGACAGACAAGCATGAAAACGCGTATCAAATTACCTTCCCATCTTATCTTATAATTTCAGTAGATTCCAACAAAACAAAGAACAATTCAACGGACATGGGACCAAATAATAGAAGGGATAGACCTGCAGCTTATGTGAAAAGCTTCGTGTTGTGGTGCCTCTTCGGCCATCCTTTTCGGGTTTTTTTTTTTTTTGTCATGTCCTCATTTAAAACCGAAAGTGGCATTGGCAGATCTTATCTAAATGATGTTTATTATTATTATTTTCATTTGTAAGGAACTGGGGTGTGCAAGTCAAGAATCAATGTTCAAGTTATTATATAAAAAATTATCCCTTAAAAATAATAAATTAATAATCATACCAATGTCGGGATGGGGCCAGGCTAATGACATTGATCTCTCTCTGTCTCTGTTTAAAAAATTAAGGAACCGAAAATCTCACACTCTACTTTTTGGTCAATTTACTTTTGGTGCGCGTTCTCGTCGAGGTCAGTCACGTTAGAGCCTGAATTATTGCCAGTAAAACAATAAAAAGAACATTCAAATGATTTAAAGGTATTTATGACAGAAAATGACAATAAAGTAATGTATTCATTGCAACGTACAGTTAATATTTATTCTGAAAACTTAACGGAACATGATGACACGGGTGGATGGTAACAGGGTTGGCAGTACAGGAAACATCGGGAGAGCCATAAATTCTAATACGCTTAAAGTGGAAATACTTCGGGACTGTCTAGCGTACAAGAAACCTAGAGCAGACTGGAAAACTTGGTACAAACATGGATGAGAATTTTTTAAATTGGGCATTTGGGTGCAAAAGCTAGAGGGCCAACGGTGTAGAGAATAAAAGGCATTTTGTCTGCCAAATATGGCTTCTCTGGCCTCAGGGACCCGCCAGTCACTCCCCCGTGGAGATCAGTTGGCTTTTTGCACGAGGGGTTTGGTGACGAGACCAGTGACACCTTGCACTTGTGTGCGCCATAGCTGGTGACCGTCTTTGGTGCTTCGAAGAAGAAATAGCCATTCTTGTCAGTTGTGGCCTTTGCCACCAGGGGATACCTCGTGTTATTGCACTCCAATTTCACTGTGGCACCTGCCATGATTTACAGTGCCAAAAAGAGCCAATCAAACTCATTGGTCCAACAACTATGAATGAAAAAGCCAGACATGTGTGTAGATGCCCTACTCTTTTTCGCGTTTTTTCATGCCCCCATTTTGTACAAGACGCACATAAAATATCCATACAACTAATGTACGTAATATAATTTGTGATCTAGGTTGAACGAGGTGGCTTAATTAACTAAGGCTAGATCCCCCCCCCCCCTAGGAAACTGCGGAGCATTGGATGTTTACTTGTGCCGAGGACAAAGAGCTGCGCGAAACAAGAAGTTGAAAAAGGGAAGCTGCTTCATCGGCCCACGACAATGCTGGCCATTGACGTGACGCAGACCTAGAACCAAGTGAACAAAGAGCCCCCCCCCCGCCCCCACCTCTCGCTTTTTCTCTTCTTCTTTCTCTTCCTCTCCCATGCGCGCACACTCACAGAAAAAGCAGCTTGGTTATATTTTCATGGGGTCCAATCACATGGACCGAGGGAAAGCTAAAGTGCATTTTAACAAGTCTTGTGGGAACTTCGCACCTAAAAAATCTTTTTTTTTTTTGTTTTTTTCACAAATATATCATGTATAAAAAATTAAGTAAAATGTGTATCATTATATGCAAATAAATATATATTAAGTGTAATAATATATTAAATAGTAATAATTATATATTTTACATATTTTATAATATTTATTATATATCTTATATTAATTAAAAAAATTCACCATCAACACCCTGTCTATATCTTTTGGTCCACTTAAACTTTTTCGATTTCATGCATAAATACATAGCTATTTACCGATGTTTTCCCGTGGTTTCCTTTTTTTTTTTTTTTATTCGAACTATCAACGAGAAAACAAAACAAGATCAAAGCCATTTAACATTTTACAACAAGACAAGCCATATTTCTCGGGAAAAAGGATTTTGAATGGATGAAGAAAAGAAAAAAAAAAAAGAACAATTATGAAAGACCACAAGACAGAGAAGTTTTGAACTGACCAAGAATTGGAGTGGCCCCCAAGAGAGTCTCAGCTCCACCATACTTGCAGGACTTGCAATAAACAACACCTTGGACTGCTACGAACTTCCTCGGAACTGAATGCGGGTGCGAGGGTGGGCTGTGAACTGGTGGCTTAACCGGTGGGTGTGGGTACGCTACCGGGGGAGAGGCTTCGGGGGGATGAACAGGGGGGTAAGATGGCGGCGTTTGTGGATGTGAGGGTGCAGGTTGTGGTGTAAAGTACATTGGAGGGTCAACGTGGGTAGGACTCGGCGGGTGACTCGGAGGGTGAACGTGGGCGTGCCGGGGGTGGCGGTGGTGACTCGGAGCCGGTGCCGGGACCACATAATCGTGTTGTGGGATAGGTGGTACCTTCTCGATCACGTTACCAAAAGCAGTGTAGCAGAGCAGTGAAAGCTGCACTAGTCCAAGTATAGCAACGCCCATTTTCCGTTTACTGGGAAAAAACAGAGAGAGAGAGAGAGAGAGAGAGAGAGAGAGGTGAGCGAGGCGGTGGGGTGGGGGGGCTCAGAGCGGGGATTTATAGGGACTTTTGTGGGCCTTAGGGCCTTGATTCACTGCTGCTTTTGTTGATTGCAAACAAGTTTTCAAACAACAAATCCGTTATAAGGATGGGACCCTCAACACAGAATTGAGACCCAAAAAAAAAAAGAGAGAGAGAGGAAAAATGTGGGTGAATTTTATTTATTGAGAATGTTAAATATTATGAAAAAAAATATTTTTTTTTATTTTTTCTGGGCTTAGTATTCTTGTTGTAGCTACTGGCCCCACCCTGGTTAGGCGGTGGCAGAACTTTCAAGATGTTACCGTTTGGACGCACCGAATCCAATTTGAATTTGGAAATTTTGAACAAGTTTCTAAGTTCCTTTTATAACGTCAGGGGAGTACAAATTTTGTCTTCGTCCGTAGAAAAAGGAAAAAGCATATTTAACGATGTCTTGTCGAGATGATTAACGTTAATTTCCTCTCTCGACCATCTTCTTCTTGGTTAAAATCTAATTCTATAAGTTAACGTCCAAGTAGCAAATTTGTCACAAATTCTAAATTTTTCTTATTTGTGAGACTCGAATTATTCAAACGAACAAGTACAAAATTTGTATGATAATTGGGACATGACTTTTCATCATATCACTTGACCACTTCACTCCATTGCTAAAATGGATTGCAGCTGTTGCAGAAGGTTTACTTTATCCTAAAACTTCTCTTGGGGTCTGTTAAAATTACTTTGTTGGTCCTTTACTGTTATTTTTCACTTTTTGATGTTTTGTTTTTATTTTTTAATTGTATTCATTTATTATGTGTTGTCTAAAATTATTTTTTAAATGACATTTTGTTTTATAATTCTTTTTGATAAGAGACATGAGATGAGATAAGATAGAAAAAATTGTGTGTGTGTGTGTGAGAGAGAGAGAGGGAGATAGTAGTGCTGATACGAGAGTATGTAAAGTGAGCCTAGTTAGTATTCTGTATTCAAATTTTGCTTTTTTTTTTCATATAATTTACATAAGGTTAAAAAGTTTGTTCCTGTTCAAAATTTGAAATTATTGGAGTGATTAATTAAAAAAATATCTTCAACTCACATAAATTATTGAAGTTTTCATTAGTCCTTTATGAATTTTTAATGAGTTAGTTTATTACATTAATGAGGTTTGAAACAAATATTTACTAACTTATCATTATATAAAATTTGAGTTATACATATTTTAAAAAATTTATCTACTTTGAAATTAATACATTGGTTAGTATCTGTCATATTTAAAAATTAAATTATTTATTAAATGAGAATTTTTACATACATAATAATTTTTAAAAAACATAAAAATGAAACATGTTTTTAGTCAATATATAGATTTTAAGGTACTTTTCTTTTTCTAAAAATCGTAATATAATATTGATGATTATTTTTTAGTTCTCAAAAAGGAAGATTGAATATTAGATTTAATTAATATATGTAAAAAAAAATTTATTGATTAATTGTAAGCTTTCTATTTGAGATTTTCATAATTGTCTACCTAAAAAATTTATAAAAAGAAAACAATGTTAATAATTTTTTATATTATTTTTAATACTATTTTACTAATTACCCTTAATCTTATCTACACTAGGTGTAATTCCTTCACCTAGTATTGTTTCTTATATAACATTTCAAACTTCCTTGTCAAATGACATTTAAATGAGGGATTGAAAGCAATAATCAAGGTTTCCACAAAATATAAAACAAGTTTCACTAAAATGTTATTATATTGTAAGTTAATGGAAGCAAATCCAAAATAATGGTTACCTCCCTCATTTACTTCCCATTTTTCACATCCTAAAAGATGATGCCAATCAAATCTTGTGTTGAAATAATTAATAAAATAATATAATACTATTATAAAACTAAATTGAAAAAATGATATCATTTTTAAAGTCCTAAATATTATTTTTTAAGGATAATTTGTCTTCATTAACAAATTAGTCAAGTGTAGTAAATCATAATGTTTATCTTTTTAAGGTATAATACACATTCTCACTAATATACACTTTAATAGTTAAACAATAAGTATAGCTTAATTTTTTAATTAATATAACAATAGACCATAAATTGTTATGAATAATTTTTGCAATATTCTAAGAATAAAAGAAAAAAATTAAATTATATTAAACATAACTTAATAACTCATGAAATGAAATATTATTGAATATAAATTCCAACAATAATAAACAACAAGTAACAAAAATATAACAGTTAGTCTCACAGTTATATAATGACTTATCCATCGGTTATAAAGCAGTTAATTGACCAAGTTTAAAATCATAGGGATTAAACTTTGAAAATACATTAATCTACAACAATCCCCTACCATTTTAAAAGGTTAAATCTCGTAAATTAATCAATGAAAATATAACACATTAATTTGGTGCTTTTAAGGCTATGAATTAAAGATTATAACATATAACTTTTGATACTTAAAAGTATAATGAAATAAAAATTTCCATGAACCATAACATTTTATGAATGTTAGTGAACTTGCATCTATATTATATTTTTAAAAATTATATTGTTTAACACGATTGAGCATTATTAAATCATGCATATGCCAAATTTATTTTCATGAGAGTCATAAAGATCTTACTTAGGATCTTATAGGAGAGATCTCACTACACTTTTATATAGTTAAATTTATCAAATATATATATTAGTAATACATCACGCATAAAGGTTATAAAATTCATTAAAAATATAACTCAATCTCAAATATTAAAATTTTTGCACTATCTACTACATATAAAAATGACTTATAATTTTGTTAGTGCATACAAAGTTAATTAATTACTTCTTATTACTTATATGAATTTATTTCAAGGGATTTCCCATCATATAAATTAAGTTCCTATTACTTTTGATTATACTTTATAAACATTAGTCACATTTTTCTCGATATAATTTACACTAATTTTCTATTTAGTGACTTAATTAAAGGATTATATAAATTATCTCTAACTATTTAAAATTAAATGATATTACTTTATTATTCAATCATTTTAATAATTCATATTTTAAACAAATATGTTTATTCTCTTCATCAAATGATTTACTCTTGATATAAATAATAAAAACTTTACTATTAAGATAAAATGACATTTGTAGTATTAATTTCACGTGCAATAGAATATTTATTAGAAAATGCCTTAGCTTATCTTAGATTTTAGCTATTAAACCTTTTATATGCTTAGAAAATTGACTAAGAATTGTTTATTTGTTAGATTTTCAAGTCATCACATTACATTTAAAAATAAACACATCTCATTTTAATAAAAAATTCAATTAACATTGTTATACTCTTTTAGTATAATGAAAATCAATTATAAAATATATCATAATTTGTTATAAGTATAAAACTTATAACTCAAACCAATACCTTTTAAAAGCAAACTCATACACCTCTACCAACAATTGTAACATAAGATCTATCTATATAAGCATTATAAAGTATAGTAATTGTTGACAATTAATAAACATCCCATTAACATTAGAATCTTGAGTAAATCCCTATAAAGACCTTTTACAAGAAAACTTATAATTAATAACAAAGATGGAACTATATAGTAATGACTTAGCTTATCAAAATATGTAAATGTTCTTTAACCTTCCATGACATTGTTAAGTGAGCATATTGTCACGGGGCCATTACCTTCTCCCCAAAAGGCTAACTTGTTGAGATGTGCAGTGTCCACACTTATATAACCCAAGATCCTCATCTTCTTCGACAATGTGGGATTTGGGTAGTGTGCACCCGTTACATTCTCCCACACCGAATTCATTGACGACCTCGTCGATGTTCTTGGACACGCACCGAGGCGAGTTCTTGACATTCCGCACCAAGTCGAGGATCCCACGGCGGACAGGGGTAAGCTCTGATATCACTTGTCACAGGGTCATTACCTTCTCCTCAAAAGGCTAACCTATTGAGGTGTGCAGTGTCTACGCTTATATAGCTCAAGATCCCCCTCTTCCTCGACAATGTGAGATTTGGGTAATGTGCACTCATTACATTCTCTCACACCGAATTCATTGACGACCTCGTTGATGTTCTTGGACACGCACTGAGTTGCGTTGTCGACATTTCGCGCAAAGTCAAGAGTCCCACGATGAACAGGGGTAGGCTCTGATACCACTTGTCACTAGGTCATTACCTTCTCCCCAAAAGGCTAACCTGTTGGGGTGTGCAGTGCCCAATTGTTATTTGTTTATCATATAACAATTAGGCATCTTTACTTAAATTATTGTACCAAAATCTTAAACTTATATAGCTTAAAGTGTATAAAAATATGCATAGAATGACTTATTCCTTAAACATGGTGAATATTTAAAAGGCGTAACATCCCAAGTCATGCAAATTACTAATAAGACAAAAAAGCCAAAAGCTTGCATGTAAGAATTCATTAAGGACATTACATCAATCGCTAATAACTCTAATTTTAGCAAGATTAAGACCAATTTTTATTGTATTTTCATTTTTTCCTTGATATTTCAAAGTGTCAGAGGCAACAAGAAAATTTCAATAAATAAATAAAATCATGGAATAAAATAATGTCATTTGTCAATAAATTGTTATATTATCATATCTTTACTTTATCATTTAAAATTGTATAGATATAAATGTTACCCCTTTGATTGAACTCATAAAGTCTTATACTAGACTCTAGGAGATAATGTATTTGTTTTAATTACAAGTACTACATGATGGTAAAATAGGTAAGAATGAAGTCAATAAAAAATATATATATATATATATATAACTCAAACTATGCCTAGTGACCCTAAGTAAAAAGGCAACAAGTCATTAACACCAATGACAATTACAATCTCACGTAAAAACCAATGCCTAAAAGATTTCATGCCTTTGTTATTTCACAATAATCCTATTTTAATTATATGCTTTACAATCATTTTGTTTTCTTGTAATCTTATGAATTCCAAATATTTTAAATGCTTGGTGACTTTCTCAATGGCATTTCATCATAGTCAGTATTTCTTCTATAACCACCAACTAATCTATTCCAACATAAACTCAATGATTTTTTTATTTACTTTTAAATTAACTAACATAATAATCTCCTAACAATAAATAGTCAACGTATTAAGATAAAAATGTCATGTAAATATTTTAAATATGATAAACGTATCTTTAACAAAACTCTAAAGAATGACTATTAACAATTTTTTTATTATTTTAAATATGTAAAAAGCAATAGCATTTATACATTAGACCATTAAAACATTTAAAATGGCATAGTACATTTAATAGTAAAAGCATTAAAAAAATTGATAGAGATTAAAGAGAAATAAACCAAAAAAGTAAATAATTAAAATACTATATGAAGTGTCAATGAATATTCTTTAAGTAAAATAATTTCAACTTGAACATCTTACACTTACATGTCTCTCATGATTTTTTTTTTATAATAATCATCTTTATTAATATGTTCCAAACAAAGTAAAATACAAACAAAATAAATAAATAATGCTCATTAACTTTAACTTGAAATTTTCAACTTAGAAATCCTTCACATTAATAATATCACCATACTTTACTTGTTATGGTTACATAATTTAAATACTTTAATACAAAATAAGTGCAAGAGATATACAGTCATCTTACCTTCAAAAGGTTGTGTGTAAATTGGCAATTGTAAAATTCTTAAATGTGCATATAAAAGAAATAAGATGTGTGAAGGAAATTAATTAATAATACCCTTAAAATTATTTTAAAAATTAATAAAATAATGTAATATTACAACTAAAGTAAATTAACAAAATAATATATCCTAGGTGTGTTAGGTACTATCCTTAAAAGTAGTTTCCACTCCTAGAAACCAATTGTTTCAATATCTTCTTAAAATATGACAAATATTCCTATTAATTTAAATTTTAACTAATAAAACAATAAAAATAGTTCAATTTTAATTAAACTAATAATAATTTATAGATTATTATGAATAATATTTACTATCAACCAAGAATAAAAAGAAGAAATAAATTTAAAAATACATTAATTTACAACATCTTAAATAATAAAAACCTTATAACCTTATCATGTCAGGTGCTCATATGTCAACCCTAGTCTCAGCCTCGACTGTCACTCACCGGCGTGGAACCATAGTTATGAATCTTCTACGTTTCTTAATTCTTTTTTTTTCTTTTTTAACTTTTAATTTATTTAAAAATTATTAGATCTATAAAATACAAAATATAAATAATTTTTTATTTTTATAAAATTTATTTAAAAAAAAAAAAATTTGAGACCTTTAAAATAAAAAATATAAATTTTTAATAAATAAATTATTATTCGAGAAATCGAAACTTGCTTTTCTTAATAACTCCATGGATGCATATAATCCGAGGCAAATGATTGTTGTGGCCATGATCACTCATTAAAATATCGTCCCAACTTTCCAAAAGTCAACCAGTCCAAAGCCATGCATATATATATATATATATATATATACGCATGGAAATTCTTATTCTGATCGAATATTCTTCTCGTAAATTCAAAAATTAATTGTCGTAGATCCCAAGACCATTCCCCTTGAGCTTGAGCTTGAGCTTGGGCACTTCAGTAATGGCACAACCAACTTTGGGCGCAATTAACTCACCCGCCGGTGATTTCATCGTTCCAGATCGTCTGACTGAGGATCACCGTGAAGTCACATCCATGGGGGCGCGGGGCACGTCGTTGGGCACAGCAACTTTTTGAATGGCATTAAGTGCTGTCATATTATCATATCTATGCTAATATTAAGAAAATAAAACTTCACCATTTGGTTGAGTCAAAGGCAAAGACACCTCAATGGTCACATGTTTCACTGCAGTCTTTGTCCATTATGCTATGAACTGATTCGAAGAGTTTGGGTTCATATTAACCCCATTTTTGTTTTATGAAAAAATTGTCTCTTATCTGTGTATGCATATGTAAATAGGCATATGGAAAACCCATTGTCTGAATTTCTTTCTTCTTCTGTCTCCTGTCTCCTGTCTCCTTTCTCACGTTCTGTTCTACTCTTCTTCTCTGTTTTCCTCTCCAATTATTTATATTGTTAAAATTGAGAAGAAAAACAAAAAGGTGACAATTTAAAGTCAAGAAGACTTTATGACAATTTTTCCTTAATTCTAACAATTATAATGAATTAGATTTGAATTTCAAGAATATTACTAAATTTTTCTTTTTTTAATTCAAAAGACTCTCATATTAGCAATATTAAAAATCATAATTAAAAATCAAAATTCAGTTCATTACTCAGTTTGAATGATATGAAACTAGGTTCAGTTAATCTCAAGCCCCTCTAGACACAAGCAATATCTTAAAGTCATACGTGATAGTGTATAATTGATTAAGGCAACATGTTATATTAGTTAGTAATGCTCTTTGTACAACATTAATGGCAATAGTTCTCCTTTTGGACATGTAATTTTTTTTTTTTGGTACTTTTTCTTGAATAGAATTATCTATTATTACTATAGTTGACTTGAGTTCATTTACATATCAAATGAAGTTACGTTAACGATCCTTATTAAATTTATAGAATCCGCGACATGGGTACATGAAAGGTGGCTCCTTGGGCCTCAAAAGGGACCGATGGTGGATTAGTTATTTTTACTGTGTAATTAATATTTGTACAAAAAATACACTTGTGCTTAACAACTAAACACAAGAACAAAGAAAGAAAAGAGCCATGATCATAAAATAATTAATTAAATTTTATTATTTTTCATTTTATTTAAAATAAGCAAACAGAATTATTAAAAAATTTATGTTCATCTTCCATCTTCCCAACTTTGATTTGTTAAGACGAAAATCAAGAGTTTTTTTAAATAAAATAAAATAAAAAGAAAAACTCAGACCAGTGCGGCCAAAAGCAGAAAGAAAATCCAAGGATCAAAATCAGAAGGCCAATTCCTCGAGACAAGACATCAAAAAGTCCAAGAGAGTTCCACTGTTGTTTCCAGACCTATATTACTCAATCCACACCATGCTCAAAATAATTTAAAGTTCTAATTTCCAGGCTAACGTGACTCAATCCGCAGCACTAACTTATCAAAAACAACGGCATGTAATGCTTAAAAATTTTTCAGCCCTGCTCGCAACACTACAAGCAGGCTTTGCAGGGGAAAGCATGGATTCTGAGCTGAAATACTGGAGCGCAGATCTCCTCCACAGATGTAACACCACCATCTCAGGCAAAAGCCAATATCAATCTGCAATATCCATGAAAAGGCCGAGCAATTAACAAGCGGATTCTTTAAAAGCAAACAGACAAAAGAAGACCCATTTGTTAATTAATCATTGGCAAACAACTGGATACAGAACTTCAAATGTACAATGACAATATATCAAAACATAAAAATGTTCTTTTTGTATATATTTGTCAAGTCTAGGATCGCTTGCTCTCAAGTTTGAAGCCATCAGCACATTGCAAGATGTCTCTAGTGAAAGAAGTCTTTTCACATGCTATGAACAGAATCAGTGTGACAATTAAAATGTTGATGCAAATTCCAGATACAGCCACATAGTTGGTGCATAAAGGATGGTCCAGGGCAATTTCAATGAAAGGGGACTGGCTGCACATATAGGGACTCGATGGACAGATCTACCTAGCAGTGGAAATGATCACCTTCGACAAGAAGGGAAAAACTAGGGAGCCAGACGCCCCCTAATTTTCACTTGAAAGAAGAAAAAAAAGAAAAAACAGAGAGAGAGAGAGGGTTTCAAAGAAATAAAAAAGGGGGATAGTCAGCTTGTTGCGGTCATTCTTCCAGAGAAAACAAAGGCACCTGTTATTCCAGGTTATTTAGCTATTTCCACTCACACTTGATATCCCAAAAATTTCCAATTTGTTATTGGCCAAACAGGAACCAAAAAGTGGTTTTTGGAGCAAAACTGCTGCAAGCCCGGAAGGCTGCAGGACCTTGTGCCGCATGCCACAGAACATAAAGGAATGCCTATTTCTGCTATTTAACTCCCAAGGGTATATGCTTTTCAGTGTTATACATGGTTCAACAACTCCACAAACACTAGTCTTATAAGAGGTCTTCTATACATCAGTCACCATGATAGCACCTAAATTGATGTTTATGAAGAGGGCTGATTCAAAACTGCACAATGGGCTTGATAACAATTGCAATACCATTTGTTATGAAGGCCATGACAAACAAATTGCGTGGTGTGTCACTCAGGTGATCAACGAAGTTGGGAATTTTCAGTCAAATCTTAGGGGAAGCATTCACATGAGAAGGCACTTTAGGGTTTTCCTTGAGAGCAGTAAAGGTAATTATTCAGTTTTACCTCAAAACGTAATTAACATTGCCCTTTGCAGTTTTCCATTCCATCCTACAAAAGCAGGGATAATTTTCAGTGCCATATAATAAGCAGACAAAGCATTCATAACACAAGCTATGCTTGTACCTGGAAAATGTTAGAAAATATACAATCCTGAAAGTAAACAGAAAGGTACCTAGTCAAACATTTGGCTTGCTTCCAACAAGGCATGTTTAAGGAAAAAGTATGAAACAACTAAAGCCTAATTATATAACTTTCACAACACCCACAAGGAATCTCAAAGGCATGGATGAAGAAGCTTGAATTCATGACACTAGAAAGCAGTCTTCACCCGTTAAAAAATGGCATAACTTACAGGAAGTTAAACTTTAGAGATTACATCTTCTCACATCTAGCAGTTTTTCAATTTTTAAAACAGAAATTTCATAATGAAGCAGAAGTGATTATGCTAAGTATCAAGTTCAGCTGATATCAGTGGGCAACAGACCTGCATAATAAACTGATCTTGTTTCTGTGCATACATGCAAAAACTCATAGACAGTTTATGCAAAGAAATGTCATTTGAGCATCTATTGTGACAAGCATACACATATTTGAATATAAATATTGGGGGGGGGGGGAACAAAATCAGAGTAAACAGGAAATTTATGCAGAAATTGTAATAAATGCCCGTTCTTTCCTTGTAACAAAGCTACAATAGAAATACAAATTTGGGCCAAATTGGGAAAAAATGGAGGCAAACTATCACAAATTTTGGACCTCAAAATCAACACAATTGGTGGATATTTATCACAGCTACTTATTTTTTCCTTCCAATAACTCCAATGAACATTTAAATTCAGCTATTCCTTTCTTGTTCTATTCATGGCAGTAACACCAAACATACAATTGTCAAGGTGATTCTATAAGTCACTTAACTAACACCACATTTTTCATTATCATAGCATTCACCATTTTCTATAAGTTCAATTATAACTTCCACCAGAAACCATATTAGTATATATTAACCATAGAACTGGGATAAAACCAAAAAGTGTGTGTAAAGCTGCAAGTCTTTTGAAAGCAATTATCAATTTGTTCAAGTTGGGACAACAATTTAAGAACTAACCATTGAGCCTGAGCATCAATCTTTTTCATCTTCCACATCATTTGTGGTCCCATTTGCCTCTGCATTCTCAGCATCCTCTCCAAGAGGCTTAACCTGCTCCTCCTCAGGCAAAGGCTCCTCCACATATTCATTCTCAAATGCATCAACAGGAACCTCATAAATTCTTACTTGTGGCTTAGATGGATCTTTAATCAGCACATATTTCCCCTCATTCAACTTCATACACAAGTCTACAATACTCTTCACAATTCCCCACATATTGGAAGTATTCAAATTAATTTGGGCCGAAAATTCCCTTGGTTTGTATCCATTAACAGCCAATATCACATGGTTAAAGTGATCCCTTGGGTGAACCCTTGAAACATAACCTAATTTCATCAAGTCTGCACTAGCCAACAGAGCTTGTGCGGTCCATTTGGCCAATTTATTCGCATTGTTCTTCAGTTCAGTGGCCAAAACAGCTCCTCTTTGAGCTTCCAACTTCTGCTTCCAATCAACACCAGAATATTTAGGATCAAACTCGTTGAGTGCATTCAATGTTAGAAACGACCTCTGATTGTTAACCTCAACAACACTCTGCACCTCACATCGTGCAGCAAGATACATATCATCATCAAGCTTCCATCTTCTATATCTATAGGCAACAGAAGCAACTTCCTCACCTTCAGTGGCAAATGGATGCGGCTCATCAAATGCAACCTTTTTGCCATCTCTAATCAAAACATGCTGTGAGAAATTCTGATTTATCAGTGCTGCTTCAACGCTCAACGAGTAGGCAGAATTTATGTCATCCTTGGCCTCAGGCAAAGGCTCCTGTGAGGTCTCGTGGACCGAAAGCAAGTCAAGCTGGGAACCATCCCTCTTGTCAAAGAAGAGCTTATTCCCAACTCGCTGGATCACAATGTCCCAAGAATAAACCGATCGCGGTGCGCACATCAAAGTCGCGAGAATGGCGTCTGTGGTGAAAACCGTAGCCTTATCCTCATTGGCAAGCCTGCGTATGACTGGATCGTCTGTGGTGGTGACCTTGTAGAAATTGCGATTCTTGAACCTCTCCAAACGGCGCTCATTTTTAGGCGTGATTCGATCAAACGACCTATCGTAGAACTCCAGGGCGCCACAGAGAAGTAGGTCTTCCGGTTCCGGAGCAGTGAAGGACAGCTTTGAGAATGTTGAGAAAGGAATTTGATCCAACATGTTCCACTCAGGCTGTATGTCCACTGATGATCTGAATGCTGCGGCCTCACGACGCGGCTGGTTCTGATTAGACCTATTAAGGTTGTAGCGCCGGTCACGGCGGGCGCGTTCCTTCTCTGCCTCTCGTTTCCTAGCCTCAACCTCTTCATCTCTGCGCTGCGGGAGTTGCGGCCGCTGCTGGTTGGACCGCCATTTAGGGCCGAACCTCGGGCGGGGAGGAGGCTTCCCATCCACGAGGCGGAAAGTTGAGTCTTCGTCCGCAGCAGTGAAGGAACCGTCAGCGGTGAAATCAAATGCAGAGTCGGAAACGCCCTGTTTGGCGTTGGGGCGGGAGGCGTTGAGGTTGCTGAACCGAGTCCAATCGGCGACTCGGCCAAGCTTGTCGGAGCGGGAGAAAGAAGCTAGGGGGACGTGAGGAGGAAGAGTTGAATACGCATGGCCGAAGTCGGAAGGGGAGGTGGTAGTGGTGCAGTTGTCGGCGTCAGGAGGACCCCATCCATCGGGATTGAAGGGCACGGCGCCTAATTCGAAACCGGCTGCCATTTGTTGGACCTGAGAAAAGGGCGTGAGGGCCGGCGACTTAAAACCCTAAGATATTTCTGAAAAGACAATTATGACCTCATGCTTCTAGTTTCATTACATACTAAGTCTTTTTTTTTTTTTAAGGTAAATAATTTCTATATTCTTAATAGATAGAATAGCTATTTAATACATGAAAATTAATTTTATATTTCTCAACTTTCATTACAAGAGAAAATTGTTCATAATATATATGAAGGTAGTTTTACAAGCCATTTTGGGCATGTTATTGCAATTTGAGAACAATATTATTAAGTACAATTAAAGAAAGACATTGACAAATTTGCTTAGCAGTGTTATATTTATCAAATATCAAATAACTAAGGATCAATTACAAAATATTAGACTTTATATGTCTTTATCTATTTTTGATAATATTTAGAAGGCTTATTTATGAATTTTATTTTAAACTTACTTCATATCCAACTTGGTATAGATTCTATGTTTATTGTTATTGATATTTTTTTTAGAATAAGTCATTTCATTCCTTATAAAAAGACCTTTAATGCTTTAAGTGTAACTGGAGTATTCTTTAAGGAGGTAATAAACCTATATAGAATGCCTAAATCTATCATTTCTCACTACAACACAAGGTTTCTCAATTAGTTTGATATCACTTTATAGAAATTATATGATTCATTCCTAAAGTTCAATAATACAACTCACCTCCAAACAAATGATTAAATTAAGTCACTCAATAAGATTTAAGACAATCTTATTCAAAGTATTTATAGAGATAAGTCAAAATAATGAGATTTTATTTGAATTTAAGCAAAGTTTGCATACAATAGTGTAATTCACAGTGCTAAAAAGAAGTCCCCCTTCTCTATTATTATACTAAATGTCTATAACATGTTTTAAATTTTGTTAAACTTCCTCAAGTCTTAAGCCTTAACATTGCAACTAAGCATCTTATAAATTTGGTGTAATCTATCTAACTTAAGGTGAAAGAAACATTAAAAATTATTAATGAGAAATATAAGAGTGCTAGGACAAACATCGAAGCAGTAATTGTTTTAAGAGGGTGATAAGGTAACAGTGTTCTTTTGTAAGGAATAATTTCCCTTTAATTCTTAAAAGAAGTTATAACTTAAGAAATAGGTGTTAAAAACAATTAATGACAATACATATGCAATTGATCTACCTACAAAATGGAGGATTTCAAGGACCTTTATTGTTAAAAATATTTATTTATTCTATTCAATAGATAAGACTATCTATCCAAACCCTAACTTGAACTCAAAGTTAAATTTTTTTCAAATGAAGAACTAATATAGAACAAATAGCCCAAAACTTTATAAACTAAAGAGATTTTTAAAAGTTCAAAGAAAAATTTTAAAAAACTTAACTCTTGAATATAATTTCACTGTTTAGGAAATTTTATTTTCTATTTTTAAGTATTTCTTGTTTAATTAGATATTTTTTATTTAATCATTAAAGTGTTTTTTTATTTTAATTGAAATATTTTTTTAGTTAATTAATTAGTTTTACTTATAAGTATATGTAAATGTAAATGACTAAATTATTCCAATGAATAAATATTTCAACAAAAATGTTAGTCTTACTTTTATATTTCTTTTTTGAGAAATATCATTTTCTTATATTTAATCAAGTATTAGCCTTATTTTCATTATATACTACATCACAAATGAAGTCTCAAAAAATTAATAAAGGAAAGAAAGATAATAGAAGAGCAAACACATAAAAAGCATAAAGAGAATAAGGTAATACAGAGGAAGGAAAGAAAGGAGAGACTATTAAGAAAAAGATAGAAAAAGTAATATTTGTATAGTAATGGAATTTAAAATTCAAATGAATTATAAAAATAAAAAATTATATTTTGTAGCATTTTAAACTTTTATTTTTTTACAAAAAATTTTATTTTTTAGTAAAAAATACAAATTAATAATATTACCCTCGTATTTTGTATTTTTTAACTTAAAAAAAAATGAAAACCAAAAACCTCATCCTTACTTAATGAAACTTTAGGAAATGTAAGATTTTGTAATTTTATTTATTTCAAGTGTACAAAAGACAAAAAAAGAAAAAAAGAAAGAAAACACATTCAAGGTAGATTAGCATACCTAATGACTCTCACTGTAAACAACAAACATTTGCAAACTTATAGAAACCATTCTAACCCAATGCAATGGAGTATCTCTTCATAATTTCTAATCTAGATTAAATTATGATTGATCACTAATGAAATGAAGACTTAAGTAACAAACCTTGTAATATTTTTTCTTGAAAAAAAAAACATTTGTAAAGTAATGCCCATTAGTTAAATCTAAAAATAATAGCAACAATAATTCTTTTTTGGTGCGAAAGAACGAGAAACTAAGGATGACACTAAAATTTTGTCTAACAGAATTGTGCTCCATTAAAAAAAATAAATTCTGAAGACTTATATTTATTTTTATTACAAGTCTCGACAAAACCTTAAATTTATGACTTTCGACTTAAGAACAAATAAATTCTTTTATTGTTAAACCACAATGTTAAATTGTATAGCAACAGTAACTCTAATGTAAGAGAATTATGCTGAATTGATTCTAAGTCCATTATTAATCTTTCTAGGAAAAAATAAAGAAAAGCAGCATCAATCACATACATAAGAGTAATATATTCCATGAATTCAGCACTTTTTTTTTTTTTTGGTTACAGCCGAGACTCCAACACAAATCTTTTTAATATTAAAAAATACTCAAAGTGGCAGTGAGTTATGCTCCCTGGTAGTTCTACACATTATCCAGGATATATTCAAGAGGTTGCACTGGCATCTTGGACAAACCTCTTCAGCCTCGCCGATATTCTTGCTGCTCCATGACTGGGGCCAGAATCTTCAACCTGCACGGTCCAGTAGCCAACCTTAGTCTTTCAACACTTCTGCTGCATACTCCCATAACGATCTATATACCTTGGAATGTATAATGTGGAAAGCAGTATCGCCAACAACAGAAAAGCTGGCGTTGACAATTTCGGCTCCTTCTTCGTGGATCACACGAATGGTTTCATTGAACAAGAATTGGCAATACAAGCCAGTTATTAAAACAACCTCTAGAGCCGACCCCATTTCGTGAATCTGAATTTGGGGTGGCCTTAGCCCCATTGCTGATCCATAGCGTGAGCTGCTGCTGCTGCTTGTGAATGGCGCCCTATCGATTCGCATCAAACTGTCTTTCCGTTCCTTAAATTTTTCCAAGTTTATCTGTAACTTCTTTATATAGTTTACAGCCTCATCTAGTTGATCAGATAGTGACACTGACTCCTGCAACCCCAATTAGTGAGAAAAACATAACACAAGAAATAATGTCTAGTGGAATCTTATAAACTCTTAGTTTCAGCTCTAGCTCTAGAAGTTCCATCTTAGAGCCCACAAACCAAAAAAAAAGGGGGGGAGGGGGGGCAGGTCATCGCAAGCAAGATAGATGGAGAGAGAGAGGGAGAGAGAGAGAGGGAGGGAGGGAGACCCTTGAACTTTGATGGGGCACAAGAGAATTGAGCTCGGAGTACAGGGCCTTCATTTGATTCCTCCTATTTTTTTCCGTCGTTTTCCTATCAGTTTTCCCTGAACTAGGGTTGTTCTCCATCTCCTTGTGTGTGTGCCTGCCTGTTTGCCCGTGCAAAGCTCCTCCTGCAACCACTGTTTGAGTCTGATCCAAATCTGCTTCAAATTTGTTTGCAGGCTTTATTAACATGGTTAAAGGGTAGCCAAAGGAGAAAAAGCAGGAAATAATATGATTAGATGCCGCGAAAAAGAGCGTAGTTATTTGATATCGGTGGGGTTGCTTGGTTTTTCCTAATTGTGGGGCATCTCATTTGACGAATTACTTTTCTGAAATACTGTATAAATTTCGGCTTCACACATGAATTGCAACAAACACGAATCAGACAAGGGAGTTGAACTTGGCTTTATTTCAGAAATATATCCACATGTTACATTCACATTATCATTAAACATACGTTTGTTCTAAAAATTAGGTATCTAAAAGACAAAAAATATATATATAATTAATAATTATAATAGTATTATGTGTCAATTTGTGCCTAAAATGCATTAAATTGGCTGTACAAATGTAATCTTGCCAAATAGTAATTTTGTAAAAGTCACAATCAAAATGGTTTCTTTGAAACTTGTAGTAAAGTTGCTTTGAAACTTAATTGCAAGACCCAATGATCGGGTCAGGTTTCTTTGAGAGATTTGGGAACGACTGGACTCGCCTTCCTAATTTTCTGGGAAAATGGCTAATCACTTTGGAATATTTTTTTTGTGGGAAATTTTTAAGCACCATACACAAAACGTACTCAAGGGTTTTGTTTTTTTTTTTTTTGGATAAATCAGAAATAAATTTTACTTTTTATAGGGATGTGAAAAAAATGAGGGTCTGAACCTCCGACATCTCTTAAAGATCTTGGCTCTTTTGACCGACCAAATTAAACCTACTTAATAAAGATCAATCGTAGACTGCAAACCTTCATAGAAGGAGCTTAAATTATTGGCGAGGAAGATGAAAATGACTTGTAATCTTTGGACAAACATACCTCACTTTTTCAAGACAATTCTCATTCTGCTGAAATGCTTGCTGTAGAGCAACATCGAGTTTGATTTGAAGCATAAAGAGGACCCATCAAGCCTGTCTTTTGAGGTACAGTCTTGATAATATTTTGCTGGCCATTTTACAATATTTGTTTAAAACCAGAAAATAATGTCAGAATAAAGGATACAAGTTAATGATTTTGAGAAAGAAGTAAAAGAACTATCTAATTCTACTACATTGCCAAAAATATAACGATAAATCTATTAATGATTGTTTGATAAGGGAACTGGCATCTCTTCACTCTTAGTGAAGGTAACGTCGCTACGTTGTTTTGGTATTATTACTAACAAATTTCAACTCTTTTTTTTTTGTTTTTCCTTCTTAAAAGGTATATATTCTAATCAATTTTTCCTTTTCTATTTTTAATTGAAAGAAAATAGAAAATTCTGAATAAAGGCGCAGGAAATAGTAATTTAAAATTTTGATTCTTAATCATAGATTGGTTGTCTATTAACTGTAATTACAATCTATTCTAAAAGATAGAATTATTGCCAAAAGTAATTTTCAATTTCTTTTCTCCTAACCTTCTTGGTAAGTTGACGAGTGAAAAATTACTTTATAAATCACTAAAGTTATTTTAGAGAAAGAGAGAGACAGAGGAGGAGGCCACAAAGGCATTTGCATTCCATATAGGGAGAATTTGGAGAGATTTTGGCTCCTAAGCTCTACTCCGTGTACCTGTTTTAATTTCCATTAAATTGGACTTTACCTTCTGGATTTTTAAATATATAATACTTGCCTCCAAATGTTCTCTAATTTTCGATTGAATCTAACTTAATCTTGATTTTTGTTTTCTTAATTATCCCTCCACATGTGACTAATTAGGATCTTTAGATATTTACAATGGATATGAATCATAGTTCTAAAGGATTTTTTTTTTTTAAAAAAAAAAAACCTTTAATTCTTGTATTAATAACCACTCAAATTTTAAGACTACAAGAGGTAATTTGACTTACCTTTTTCATGTTCAGTTTCTTTGTATAATTCAATACCATAATCATACATATAATCTGATTAGATGCGATGTATAGAATAATTTTTTACTATATTTTATTCAATTATGTTAATTCTCAAATATTGATACAATTATTAATTTTACGAATGAAATCATAATTTGTTATAAATACTCATTTTACCTTATTGAATAATATCTAGAATCAATATCTATTAAAAATGATAAAATATTTTTTCATAATTACTTTAAAATGATAAATTATTTATCTATCAGTCAATTATCTCTATATAATTTAAATTATTCTTTAATGCTAGTTAACACAAGTGAGCTTTAATTGCGACAACCCAAGAACAAGATCAAAGGGTAATAATTTCTCTTTACCATTCTTTAGTGATTTAAAGTCTTTTTACAAGGAACGAAAAACAACATAGGGAGAGCACGAATCCTTTTGATATCTTATGCGGTTGTTACTTTCCTTTTTAGGGGTTTGCCGTTTTGCCGTCGAGAGATCGTCAAGCTGAAGATCTTCCCCAAAATCAATGGGAAAATTGATCGTAAAAACCATAAAATATATATAATATATTTTAACTAAAAATTATTTTCAGTAGTTAAATTTAAACGGTTTTTACCTAAAAAAAAAAAAACACACACACACACACACACTATAAAAAGACTTGATTGTATATTGATTTCTTTAGTTTTGACGACTAAATTAGAATTCTAGATAAAAAATTATGATTTAATCCCATATTTAAATTAAATTTAAGTTTTGATTAGAATTAAAAATAAATTTGTGGTTAAATAATAATTTTTTGTATTTAATGTCAAAATCAATCCGACTGCAACCCGGATCAGTTTTCTAATTTTTTTTTAGTCAAATTTGAGCAGTTTTCCTGTGGGTGGTTTGGTCCACAGAATTGGCCAACATACGATAACATGACATTGAAACATTCAGTGAACCAATTAAATCTCTGACTTTGGATACTTTGCACATGAACAAGTTTTTAAAAAGGCAAAATTTGACACCCCACCAAAATCAAGAACAATGTTGACCTGCTGAAGAAAGTATTTAAAAAAGAAAAAAAAAAATCATCAAGCAAATATATAATGAAGTGGCCAGAAAATATTGACGTCTTCTTCATATGACATGAAAAAAAAATTACCCAAGTAAATAAAATTGTATTCGCCAGTGAGTCAATTACGTTATACAGAAAAAATAGGAGACTAAGAGGCAATGCCAAAAAAACTTGGCTAAGTAGTCTCTCCTGAAGTCTTCACGTTAAATGAAGAACAAAAGCAGGCTGGTACAACGCACTGCCCCCTCGAGTAGGCCTTCCTACTCATGATGGGGTGGGTCACATGAGACTGATTTTTTTTTATTTTTTTTTATTTTTTCTTGTAAAGTCACCCTCAGCAAATGGTTAAGAGGTGATCAATGCTTCTGGGGGGATAATGTTTTGACACTAAAGGAAACATGGCCACACTTTGGTTGTCGAAAGGAAAAGACAAAGGCCAATTCCAAGAATGAAGAATATGGTCACATGTCTCCGTCAAAAGATGAGACGAGGGTCAATCCCAAAGATGAGATGGTTATCCGGTTTTGAAGAACCCCACCCCCACCCTCTTCCTGAACCACAGAAAGTGACGTATTCAGTACTGACGTCATTTTCTTGCCTTCCCTTCTTTCCTTTCTTCTTTTTCACTCCTTTAGCCTCTCCCATCCTCTCTGTCGAGAAAGCAACGTATGCGAATCCCATTTGCCTGCTCCCTCAATGGTGATTACACTGACTACGGTCCGAGACAAGATGCGACTAAAAGCTAACTGGAGCATCTTCTCTCCCTCCCAACTCCTTTTTCCCAATTGCGTGCACAACTTGATCATATAAACCGAATCGATTTGATACATTTTAAACACAAATTTATATTATATTATTATAATTATTACATATACATTTATACTCTTCATCGTTAATTATAATTATACATCCAAAAATTATAAATATACAATCAATACTTTTGATATCGCAGTGTGTAGACTCTGGTCTGAGATTTGCCCAATGTAGCACAACCACGAAACTTTTCTGTTCGCATGAATTTTCGAAATAATGTAAATCTAGTCGTTCTACATAAGCATAAACCCGACCTCTTAAATCGTGCCTCCATTTGCCAAAATGCTCACATGGCGGAAAATTTCAGCAGACCAACAATGACAAGCAGAGACGTCTAAACACAAAAGCAGTTCATGAAGCTGTATTTTGCAAGGGAAAGGAAAACGAGTGGAGTAGAAGACATTTTGTTCAAGTAACAATGGTTTTGTCCAAGTACAAGGTCATGTGCCAGACTAATGGGAATCAGACAAAAACAAAATATACCAAAACCCATACGCAACCAAAAAACATTAATGGTAGCGAAAGTCATGGGCACAAATAGGAAACAACACTCCTTGCCCACAAATTATAAATCCATGAAACAATGAACTTATGTTAGTAGCCAGGATGGAAACAACCCAAATGGTGGCGACAAGCGGCCATGGCCTTGAAAACATGATTTCTTCTTCCATAGCTCCCATTTTTAGAAAACTCCAAAAAATACCGACCATTTCTTCTTTTTACATGCATATTTTCTAAATGAACAACATTTCACCTCAGCGGATGCTTACAAATTGATTGATTCACTCTCACATGAATCTGACATAAAGGACTAAAAATTAAGGAGGCTTAGAAAACAAATGCTTATGATTACAAAAGCCAAGTACAATGGAAGATTCAAGCAAATTTAGGTTTAGGCATGGGGGAGCAACTGGGATTTGGAGGACTAAGTTTTTGAATCCAATCAACACGTCCTTTCTTATGATATACACAACTTAGGTTTTGCACAAAATTCAGAGTACCCTCATGTGCAAGAGAAGACTCAAATTGCTCTAATACCTTCACAATCTGAGAAAACTCCGGCCTCTTCTCTGGTCGCAAGGACCAGCACTGCTCAATTAAATCTTTCATGGGTGGAGGACAGTCCCCAGGAATAACAGGTCTCAAATTCTGAAAAGGCATTTCAAATTTTCTAATGTCAGAGCTGGATTTCAGAAAAGAACATGTACTGGGTCTCATAAGAATGAGAGACACAATGGATCAAATTTGAAATAAAAATAAATAAAAAGGGTTCAGCTATTCACTGCATGTTTTTTTCCTTTTATAGAACATACAATTCCTGACAAGGAAACCATAAGCCAAAAAGAAAAAGAACTAGAAAATGGCAAAAAAGACATTATAACAGAAGAAAGAGGATAAATTTTGCCTCGCCACTTTCTGCAGTACAGTTTACATTGGGGTTTTGTAACCAAAAGTACCAAATTACAGCTTTTGCAGCTGATAGACAGAGATGCAGGGTGGAAGAATATTTGCTTGATAATGCTTATGCATCCACGCACAAGATTGGAATGCATATAAGCGGAAAAGGAAAAAGAACACACCTTGTTAACTACTGCAAAAGCAGCTTGGATCGGATTCATATCCTCATAGGGAATCGTTCCAGCCAACATTTCCCATAAAATGAGCCCAAAACCATAAACATCAACCTTTCGCCCATAAGGTTTCTTTTTTATCATCTCAGGTGCCATCCATCTATACGTGCCAGGATCATCACCAAGTGAATCACAATATGCCTCTTCACAAGCTATACCAAAGTCAGCAATCTTCATGTGAAACTCTTGATTAATAAGAATATTTTCCGGTTTGAGGTCCCGATGAATGACACCTTGAGAGTGAATGTATTCCATTCCACGTGCAATTTCCAGAGCAATTGAAATAAGTTTCTGTAAGGGAAGAGATTTATGCTCGAGCTTACGCAAGTATGCCCTCAACGAACCTTCTGATAAATATTCTGTTATGATGCAGTAAACTGGCTGGTTTTTGCATGCTGCCACAAACTGTTTGATCAATTCAAACTAAGCAATAAGAAAAGAGTTCACAACAGAACCAACATCACTTGTTCCAGCAACAATAATTCCATTCACAATTCAGTTTTACATCTGTTGTAGAAACTTAACAGATGCTGTGATCTTTTTATCAACTCATAAAAATTAACATTCTATGTTGGACAATTTCTCTGTGCTGAGGAATGCAAGACGGAAAAGAAAAAAATAAAATAAAGTCTACCGCTTTTGGACTCACGAAAATGTGACAGCTGCAAGCAGAAAAAGAAAGAAAATAATTTGATCACCTTTATGACATTCAGATGGCAAAGATGAGACAGATGTGTAACTTCTCTGTTGAATTGCTTCTCCAATCGAGCAGCTAAGGTTCCATTTTCATCACCATCTGGCACCCTGATAATTTTCACCGCAACAGGCTCATCCTTGTACACACCATGGTACAGCTTGCTATGTGCTCCATGAGCAAATCTAAGCCCAAGAAAGAGTTTGGACATATCAAAAGTCCACTCATCAGCTGCTTCCACAGCATTAACTCTTCCTCCACCATGCTCAAAATATTTTGTCCAAGTAGAATCTCTCTTGCCCTTTGATTTCTCATGACCCTTCAATGAGGCCAAGTGCCTTAGTGGGCTTGTATTTGAAGAAAACTTGGATGATTTACTATCGTTGGATTCTTTCTGGAAAAGCCTTCCCATTATTCCCCTGCCATGATCTTTTCCACGAGGATGAGGAGTAGAGAATCTCTTCCTCTCAGACCTTGCTTCTTCAAAAGTGTCGGAGAGGATGGTTTTAGGGAGAGGAGATATAGATCTCTGCTTGTTGGTCATGTAATTTTGCTGAATCTGAGAATTACTAGAAGCAGACGATTTCTGATTTGGAAAAGAAAGGGATTTCTGAATTGAAGAAGCTCTTTCCGATTTCATGCCATAGTTCCTCTCAGGATGGATACTCAAAGAAAAATAAGGTAATCTTGAAGAGTCCAAACGATGGCAAACTGTGTGTGAGAACTTCGTCCTCCTAATCCATGAATTGGCGTCTTCTCCTATCTGATCCATAAATTCGTCGCCCCAATTACACACAATCCTTCAAACCTAAATTGAAATACCGGTAAACATTCGAACAGAAGAATGTCGCAGAGTTCAAGTAAATAAATGTCTCCCAACCCATTAACAAACAAGCACCAAAGATTCAATCTTTGATCCCATTAGAAGCACAGAAAATCATTCGAACTCAAGAAGACAGACAAAGAGAGAGAGAGAGAGAGAGAGAGAGAGAGAGAGACGAGGAGAAATTAATCTCATGTCCATCTGAACCAAAATTCCCAAAATCCCACAATAGACCATCAACTAAACGATCCTTTCAGAGCATCCAAGCCTTGATCATCGCCAGCAAATCAAAAGAAGACAAGGTAAATTCACCCTCTTTTTCTCGCCTCAACGTCAAACGGCCACCTTCCGTAGAAGCCTGGAAAATCACACAGAGGGTACCACCCCAAGTCGCCAATAAACAAATACAAGATTAGACTACTGTTATTGAAATGAGAAAAGGGGGAAAAGCAATCTCAATTATTGTTAAAAATAAGTAGATACCCGTCATTGTATATGACCCCCATTAATCAAACACCTGCAAAGAAAGCTAATCATTGAACCAACACAAACATAATCGACCCAATAAAATACTCCTTAACAACAATGACCCACATCCGCGACTCAACCAATATACACGCCGAAATCTGTAGAACAGAAAAAACAAGATTTGGAAAGGAAAAATACCAAAGAAAAGAAATTTATTTATACTTACCAATAGAAGGAAAGGCTCACACCTTTTCAAGCCATGTTGATACCACCCTCGTCAAAAACCATGTTTTAGGGCATTTTAACAGCTCCTATGGGAGTAGGAAAGGCGAGAGTGAAAACAAAACCAAAAAAAAAAAAAAAAGGAAAAGGAAGGATTTTCAGCTGTGCAGAGATAGAAAATTTCTGTAGATGTGGGGGCCCTTCAAAAAGTCAAAACCAGGATGAGTATAATATTACGTATTACATACGGTGCCGCCTATTAGATTCCTGGTGGACCCGGTATTCTTGGTTGGGTGGGACCCAAGAGGGGGTGACTGTAGGTGGCTGGTGGTGAGTTGGAGCGGTGGGGTCCATGGGGAGTTAGATGCAAAAGACAAATCAAGATTAGACGATGAAAACAAAGCCAGCAAAGACCTGTTGTGGTTCTGTTTTTTTGGTTGGATTGTTTGTTTTTATTGGATTTTTTTTTCTTAATGTTTTTGCCCTTTTCTCCTTGACGAAAAGACAAAGGAATTCAAATGTCGCTGTCGTAGGAGAAACAAGGATGAGAAAAGGAACCTGCTGGGAAGTTGTACGTCGTTGCAAGGATACGTTATAGTTGCTCGGTTTGGTGGATGGAGGTGGCGGTGCTGCTGTGGCTGTTCCGGCGGTAGTGGTGGTGGTTGGCGCGGGGGAGGGGGGGGAATTTAGGTTGGTTGGCTTGTGTTGTTCCGTGTTTATGTGGTTTACCGTACGCGTACGGTTAGATCCGGTCCTCTTGCGTTGGTTAAGAGGTGGGTGTGGTCCCTTTTTAAGGACGGTCGTCTGCAATATTTTGTAGATAATGAATTGCAAATTCATCTCTTTTCTTTGTGCAGCAAAAATTTGGAAGGAGAAAAAGTGAATTATGGGTGAAATATAAAGATTTATGCTCATATTTAGGGGAAGGGACCATCATCTTGATTTTTGCTTCAATATTGAAACTGATTGATTCTCTTTCATGTCTTTGATCACTGACGAAATTGCAATAACCAACCATCTAATTACTCCACAGTGAGACCAAAAACTCACAGGTCCTAAATAGGCCTGACAAATTCTTCAATTCTACGGGTTCCATAATTCTCACTTCCGCCCCTCACAGCCATTGGCGTCACTGCCCCGTCTCGTCATATCCCCTCATTTCATGAGCCCCACACAGTCAAATTTGATGTTAAATTTAGATGAATTTTGATTTTAAAGAGAAAAAATAAAAGAAACTGAATTTAAATATAATAAATTTTTATTCAGCTAAACTTAAATTCAAATATTTAATTTTTAATTAAAATTGAGTTTAAATAGTATATAAATGAATTGAGTGTGAATATATTAAAATCTAACTCAACTCAACTTTGTTAACACTTATAATAAAGACTATTATCATTTTTATATTAATATTCATAATAGAAACTATTATCATCTTTATTTATATCCCACTATCATTTTTATATTTAGTGATTAATAGGACATACTGAATTAGAACAAGTGAAAAACAAAATATAAAAGATAAAAAAATAATAATAATAACAATCTATCTATAAATACATAGAAATTAACATTTAGAAAGAATAATTTTAGTTATATTAATTATAGTAGAATATATAGTAAAATAAAACCTACAAATAAAGTAAGATGTTAGCATAAATACAAAATATTAATAAATTTATAAATAATAAAAAAATATTCATTATTTTCGTTACCTAATTAACTGTTACTGTAACATCTTTTATTTATTATTTGTCTTTTAATGAATATTCTTTGATTTAGATATTTTTATTACTTTTTTGTTGAGTATATTTTGTTAATTTTTTTAGCATTAACTAAATTTAACTTTTTGATTCGTTAAAAAAAATTAAAATTTCAATCAATTTATGACAAAATTTGTGGTCGTATTCTATGTTTTATTAATAAAAGAATGTCTCCTCTCAATTCATCTTTAATCATTGAAAGGATTAGTGACCAAAACAATTCATGAATTTTGTGACAATTTTTTATAAACTTATTCTAAAATTTATTTCTTTCAATCATATCATGAACTTTGAGTTTCATAACAAATGTATCGCGTTAATCATATATTATGATAAAGACCATTAATTTATAAAATCAAAATTAAAAAAAATTAAAACACTAAAATCGAACATATGAATATCTAAATGCAGGAAACTAAAAAACAAAAAAGAGAACATAAAAAAGGAAAAAAAAATTCACCGTTCATTTACAATTCAGTGTTTAACTTTAAAATTTAACAAAAATGGAGGATTCAAAATTTTTACCAGTAAACAACAACTACAAAAACTCACCCCACTCTTTCTCCCCAAATTCTTTACAAACCAAGGCCATCAATCGATCGTCGATGACACCACCACCGAGGCTAGGGCAATCCATGTAGTGGTAGACATCACTCCCTTCCCCTGCATCCGTATGTGCTTTGGGGAATTAAGGGGATTGCGATTTAGGAAAGGGAAAATAATATTAAAGAAAAAGAGAAGGGTCAAGTCTGGGATTCACGTTTTGGCAATTTGTGTTTTTGCTCTAAGCTAACAACCCAACAACATTACACCATCATCCTTAGCAGTAGCCACATTTGATTCACAATTTTGTTTCTTTTGGGTTTGACTTGGATGTTTGGATTTTTTTTTATTTTTTTCTTTCTAATTTTTCTTTTTTTTATTTTTATTTAAAATCAGTATAAATGAAGGGTATTATTATAATTAAAAATTAAGAAAATAATAAAGTTAATTTTTTTAATTTTAAAAATTATAAAAAAATTGCTAATGCACATATGTGACAATACTTTTCTGGCTATGTAAATGGGTTAATGATTTAATAATGGATCTATTAATGACCAAGTTGATTTAATATAAAATTTAAAGTTCATGATATAATCATAAATAATAAAAAAAAATTCAAGATAAATTTATCAAAAATCACCAAATTTACAATTTTTCAATTGATTATTTCTCGTATATAAGTTTAACATAAAAGTTATTTTTATTTATATGTTGTTTTTATCTTTAGGGCAATATAAATGTTGAAAATATTGTGTGATACACAATTCTCTTTATTTCACATAAGTTGTTTTATAAGAAAAATTTTTTCCTATTTTCTATTTTATGTAACTTTGAAAATATATGGGCAATAAAAAAATATTTAGTAGGTCAGCAGGAAAATAACTAACTTTTCATATAAAAACATTGCAAATTATTTTCCAAACCTTCCACCAGTATTTTCCGTTAACAGATAAAGTGTCAAAATTAGAACGATAATGGGAAAATAGAGAGAGAAAAATGAAGATAGAAAAAAAAGGAGAGAGAGATGAAGACAGAAATAAATATGAAAAAACTATAGAAACAAAGATATACAAAGAAAAAAAAAAGATAAAAAGAGATACAAATGAAAGAAATAGGGAGAATGAGGGAAAGATAAAAAAATAATAATAATAAAGAAAAGAGACATGTAAGATAGATAAAAAAAAAGAAAAGAAAAGAGAGTATCATAAAGCAGGAGAGAGAAAAATAAAAGAAAAATATAACAAAGATAAAAATAAAAGAAGTGAAATATAGAATAAAGAGAAAAAAAAGAAAGATGCAAGAAAGAGATGGAAAGTGAAAGTGAGAAGAGATTAAGGAGAGAGAAAACAATGGGGATGAAAGAAAAATAAAAATATAGAGAAAAAAAAAGTTAAGAAGACAAAAATGATATAAAGAAATAAAAATGGAAGAAAAAAAAAGGGAGACGAAGAAGAAGAGATGAAAGACACAAATAAATAAATAAAATTTAATTGAAATTTTTTTTTATTTATAAGGTATAAAATTTTTTCGTATTTTTCTCCATTGAATTCAATGACAACAGAGAAAAAAAAAAGGAAGAAGAAGAAGAAGAAGAAGAAGAAATGATAGCAAAACTCATATGCTCTTGAATCTCATTTGTTCCAACTTCCACAGCCACGTTTCCAAGCAACCTTGGCTCCCAAATTCTGCTGAACGTTAATGGAATCAAAAAATGGCGGGGACCAAGGAATGGAACTCATTATCAAGCGATGCAAGATTGCAGATTCACCTACCCTCTATAAAAGTAATGGACCATGATAGGGCCATAAGAGATGAATTAGACTGTTTGATATCTGCAAATGTAGGATGGGATGTGGTCAAGTTTTGAGATAAATTGAGCCACATATCCCTGGCTCTCATCTGCTGGAGCAAGTCCTCGGTCTCAGCCTCAATAGCCTCATTCTCGCCTTCCAAAACCTTTGCCACCTGCCTCATTGTTGGCCGAGCACTGGGGTCAGGATATGTGCATAATAAGCCTAACTGCAGCACTCTCTCCACTTCTTCATTATTGAACTCACCTTCGGCCCTTAGGCGTGCATCTAAGGCATTGAGTAATTGCCCTTGCATCATCAATTGCCATACCCAATCAACCAAAGGTGGCTTCCCTTCCTCTACAGTCCTCCTTCCACACATAGCCTCCAACATCAAGACCCCAAATCCGAACACATCAACTTGTGCTGATGTTCGCCCACCGCGTATAATCTCGGGTGCCAAGTACCCCACTGTCCCAACCACCCGTGTAGTGCAAGCCTCCTGGCCATGCCCGTGCATCCGGGCTAAGCCAAAATCACCTAATCTTCCATTCATATCTTTATCAAGCAACACATTGCTGGCCTTAATGTCCCTGTGTAAGACTCTGTCCTCCCACCCTTCATGCAAATACAGTATCCCCGAAGCCACATCTTTCAAAATCCTAATCCTCTCTTCACAACTTAACATTTTTCTCTCATCACAATCAAACAGCCTCTTGTCCAAACTCCCATTTTCCATATAATCATAGATCAATATGAAGTCTCCTTTGTCTTTCTTACACCAACCTCTTAACCCCACCAAGTTCCTGTGCTTGAGTCTTCCAAGGCTAGAAATCTCAGCTAGGAACTCTCTGATGCCATCATTTTCATGTGAAATGCGTTTCACCGCAACCTCTACTCCTCCTGGTAACACACCCTTGTAGACTTTTCCATTTCCTCCAACTCCAATAACATTTTCATCACGGAATCCTTTTGTTGCCGCCTCAATTTCATGATATGTAATTCTATGTGGCCAGTACTCCAATTCCCAATCCTCTATTCCCTCTCTCAACCTCCTCTCCTTCCTTCTAATCAATATAAAAGCAGTAATACCAGTAGAAACAATAACCAGGACACTTACCACTGTTGCTCCCGCAATGAACCCTTTTGACCGAAAAATTGAATCCTTGGGAAGAACAAAGGATGGCAACCGCGTTGTGATTAACCTTTCGCTCAACGAGAAGTTGGAGTTGCTAAAGCTCCATGCCAAAATCTTGTGACTCTGAACAAGCTTCCCTGTTGCTGCTGTGAACCCGATATACATCTCATCCTCAAAAACATCGGAAAGATTGAGAGGAAAATTTAACAATGGCCGGTCGGGCCTTTTCATTCCTGCCGGTGCCATGGTAACATTAATAAAAAAGTCTGAGTAGTCAATCCATACTTGGTAGTTTCTGCCATCGTTTAGCTTCTGTGTCTTGAATGGTACATTCTTACTGCTGCTCTCTTCATTGTCCGGCCAATATCCTGCCTCTTCTGTGACCGCTGAAGTGAGGGAATTCAAGTCTATTCCGACATGATTGTCATTCGGGTCATTGAATTCCTGATTTGAAAACACATCGAACTCGACACCAAACACATGGTTACTGGGACTACCCGTGTTCGTTCTATTCAAGAACCCCAAGTTCTGGGCTGCGTTTGCACTATCTATGCCAGTATACGGCACAAAGAGGAAAACCAGGCCATGCCCCGGAAGAACGTTCTTGTAAGGAGCCATAGCAAATATAAAAGAAGTTGAAAAGGGGTACACATAGGAGGAATTCGGATCTTTTGCTGGTATCTTTGATGGGCACAGGGCACGGCCAATTGCAAATTCTGTATCATTGTTAAGGGTGAGAATCCCGGATTCAATGGCGGCGGTGCCGTAGAGCAACAGATTGGAGGAGTTGGAAGAATTGTTGAAGCCATTGAAGACAAAATCAACAGCTGATATGGACCGAGAGAATAGAACTACAGAAGGCAGAAAAAAGAGAAGAGGATCGTGGCGATGTTTCTTCATTGCTTGCCAAAATGAAGAAGCAGAGAGACAGAAGCTGAAGCTGCTGCTTTTATGGGACATCTGAGAGTAAACAAAATTGGATTGAACAAGTAACCAAGTTACTTCGCTATGAGAAGGAAGTAGAGAAATGATCTTCCGTTGCTGTGTCTCGTTTGAGTGATGGCCGCCAGCCTTGAAAATTCACCAGTCAAATATGGAGGATCAGATTTTGTCCACTGCCACGTTAGATTGGCATTTTCGGGGTTTCCACCTTTCAGATTTCTCAAAATTTCCATGGCGCAATTCTTCTTGGACGGATCGTACGTACACCCCACTTTCCCATATCTGTAACAACAAATAATAATAATAATAATATAATAATAATCACTTTGTTTTACTGACTAAAAGTAATCACTTGATGTGAGTTATCATATTTGTGGAGAGATCTATTTTATTCGTATTTTATGAAAATAAATAAAAAAATTAAAATTTTTAGCATTATTATTTTTTTAAAAAGATGTTAAAAATAATGTTTTTCTCTAAAAGAATAAAAAGAGAAATTTAATATTAATGACATAGCTTATAAAAGTTATAAAAAAATAGATAGTTAAAACAATCGAATCAATTAATATTAATGAAAATAATTATAAATATTGATTTTGAAAAAAAAATTGATTAGGTGAAATTTAATTGAAAAGGTATTAACTTTAATAAAAAATTACTAAGGTGAAATTTATATGAGATAAAATAAAAGAATAATAATAATAATAATGTAAATTATGTATACATGTGATTTTATAACATAAAAAAATTAAATACCAAAATTTTAATTCTATTAAAATACTATAAATTAATTATTAAGCTAACATTAACATCAAGATCTTATCAGATTTTGCTCAATTTTTGTAACTATACAATACGTATAGATTTGACAAATCAAGAACAATTAAACAAAACCCCATTAATACGAGGAGTATCCACAGTTAGAAGGTGAAAGAGGCAATTCATTTCATGCATGCGTGGTCCATGAAGAAACCCAAAGGTATAGATAACAAATTGAACGAAATATCCAGAGAGTCAAAGAAAGAAACACAGACCAGCAAGTCGAGAAAAACAAACAAAAAATAGAAAACAGAATTGAAAGTTCCAACACGACGTTTTGTCTCCGGCGAAGTGGTTTTCTTACAAAAGTAAACGTATCGAGGCTGGGTGTCAAAGACAGCATTTCCTTTTGTACGGAATTCGCAATATTTTATTGGGCACAAAATTTACTTGAAAATAAAAAAGAAAAAAATCCTCTTTTGCACCGCATGGATACATACGTTTGAATCTATATCCAAAATAGAAATTCATGATATCTATGTAACTAAATAACAAAAAAGAAAAAAAAAAAAAGAAAAAGTAACACTTTCCCAAATATAAGGAAAGGAAATTTTCATTTCCAATTGATAAAGCCCACTAACCACCCCCATTGAAGAGAAGAAATGTTGTGTTTCATTTTTTCAAAGACTAAAGAAAATTTAGTTGTCAAAACGGCAGACTATGTCGTTGGTTCACAACCGGAAGAAATGTAACCACCGTACCTGTTCCCGCGATGAGAAAAAAAAAAAAAACACGGAAAATACTTGCTCCTACGTAACCCTCGTTAAGGCATTTTCGACTTTATATGCTAATTTCCACATAAAAATGCCTCAAGATCTAAATATTCTTCGACAGCTGTATCCGACCCTTTGTTGTGTCGGAAAGGACAACTTCGTGTTCTGTGGTTTTGATGGGATGTTGTACAACAACAACAACAACTATTGTCAGGCTGACATCTTTTGCATTGTAATAAAATAGGCTGACATCGTTTTGATGGTTTACGTGTTTTTTTTTTGAAATTTTATATCTCATAAATAAATTATGTTATTATAGGAAAATGCTTGTAAAGTAATCAAATTTGATGTCATGCGCGATTTTGATTTTTTAATTACTTTGAAATAAACATTAGATGGGATGATGTCAAGTAGGCAGGCAGGGGGTGCTGATCAAATATGACAAGTGACAAGAGAAGACGTGTGCATGACATTAAGTCTAGCAAAGCTTGACATTTTGTTAAATTATTCGTAGAAAAATTTTAATTCCCCACAACTTAGTTTGGATCGAGTAATGGTATGCATAATGCGCCTTAAAATACGCATAAGTATGTAACATCTGACTCTAATTACAATTAATTTATTTCCTTAAGTACCCGATTAAAAAAGTTAATAACAAAAAATATCATTATAAATGTGTTGAAATGACTATATTAACCTGACTAAATAAGAGGAAACAAAATCCGTTTTGGGGTTAGATTTTGGAACTTAATTATTTATTTCGTTTATTTTTTTTTTCTTGTGACCACAAAATTTTAGTCAACAAAAAAGTCTTTATACGTTTTTTTTTTGACATGTTAATTATTAGTGAGAGGCATCGTTTGTAAAATAATAATAATAATAATTAGAGTATGAAAAAAAAAAAACAATTTCCTTAAAGCCTTTGTATTGTTGTGGAAGGAAGGCGCGTGGGAGCCTCGAAAAGGGAGCAATTGGGGCAAAACCCCTCTTGGCCCTTTTTTGCATGATTAATCAGATAAATTATTGACTGACTACGAAATATCAACGCAGTTTTGTGTTACATTGACAGATTGCGTGCACCGACAAACTTTTGTTTTTCGTTTTTCATTTTCAAATCCAATCATGACAAATGCTGTAATTTATTTAGTCGATGTGGCAAACCGACGCATAACTCAAATTATCTAAATTACTTAAATTTTAAGCATTTTTAATCCTTAATTTGTTAAATTTCGGATATCAAATACATTAAATTTCATGTTTATTAAATTTTAATTATATCATATTTCGAGTCTTTTGAATTATAAATTAAATTTCAGTATAATTTTTATGGTTCTTTTTCTATATATATATATATATATATATATATATATATATATATATATATCATTGATGTTCATTAAATCAGAAGTTATTCCGACAAGTGCCATTATTTAATCTTTGACTAATTTCTCGGTAAATGTATTTTTTATTATTTTTTTATTTGATGGAGTCACAACGCTTAATAAGTCTTATTTTAATTGAAGAATGATCTTGGGTTACCCATCACCGTTCGATTGTGTTAAAATTGAACCCATGTGGAGGCTAGCCTACCAGATTATTTCCAAGTGTTTTTTTTTTAATTATTATTTTTTGATGTTTTGGAGAAGTTTATAATTAAAATTCAGTCACTCTGGACAGCATTTCCTTGTTCTTGCAATAACCTCAATTTTTTAGACAAGGAAAATAGACGGACAACGCAACAGACACCAATTCTGGTTTGAGAAACCAAAATACGAGGAAAACACACGCGGAAAAAACAAAAGAAGAAAATAATAATAATAAATAAATAAATAGAAGCAACCTCAATTTCAACCAAAACCTGGATATTATTTTTGGTTCAGACAGCTTCTCTGCCAATCACAAAATTCTGGATTTATTCTCTTCAGAATCAAGTGACAAACCCTCGCTTTACTCTTTTCTCTCTCACTCTCTCTGTCTCCGTTCATGTCTCCATAGATTATTTATGTTTGTTCGGGTGTGATCAATTGGATCTGTTACTCCATAGATTGGATTTTCTTCTTCTATATACCGGATTATTGAAAAAAAATATATTATCATTGTTTTGATTTGGCTTTCTGTGCAGCCCCCCACTCCTGTTCTCAAGTCGTGGGCTTTGTCAGTACAATTTGGTTATAGAGAGGGGGGAGGGAGAGAGAGAGAGAGAGAGAGAGAGAGAGAGAGAGAGAGAGATTTTGTTGCAGTGGCAATTGAAGGAGCCAAGGGAGTTTGGGACTGATTTCGTGAACTGGGTCTTCACCATATTGCTATTTTACACAATCTTTGTGGGTGAATTTGGAGTTATCAACTGATTTTTGGTTCAAAAAGACTTGATCTTTCACTGATGCGGTGACTGGGTCTTAATTATTTTGTTTGTTTATCATCAGAACCCATTTTTTTATTTTTGACTTGTATAAGATGAGTTGATACTGAATTGGGAAAAGTAGTAGTGTTTTTGACGAGAGGGAGATGAGATAAGATGAGAGAGGCGTCCTTCTGCAAGGGGTTTAAGGAGAGACAATGACTGGAGGGTCATTGGGGATCCGCTCCGCGAGTTATGGGTCATTGGACAAGTCGATACAGCAACAATTACAGCAGAACGGTGGCGGTGGTGCTCTCTTGCCTATTCAAACGGTAACCCGTACTAAGCCTACCAAGATGTTTAAGGAGAAGGAAAGAGTCTTCCATTGGATCTGCAAGTTTGCTGGCCGCAAAAAGGTTGGAATGATGCTACTCTGCGTTGTCTCTGCTGTGGTTTTTGTCTGGGTTCTGTATGTCGGAAAAGGTTCGATTCTCTTTATCTATCCCTTCACATATCTGTTTTTGATTTGTCAATGTTTCGATTGTAATGGAATTAAAGGGCTTCATTGTGTGTTCCATGCAATAGAAGAACATTTATATTTGATGTTTGGATTGGTCTGGATTTGTGTTTGATTGCTTATGATCAGGCTTAGATTGCTTATTTTAGAGTCATGTAATGGGCATTTTAGTTATCTTATACTTTGCTTTGGTCGCATGACCATGGGGATTATAACTCAATATCCCATTAAGGAGATATGTTTTTAGCAATTGGTCTAGTTCAATTGTTTTTACTTGCAGAGAGACAATCTGGTCATATAATGATTTTTGAATCTGGTAATCTTTTGAGCCCTTCGAGATGTTCCATTGCCTGATTGCCTCAATCCCAAGAAGATGAGGGTGTCAAAATGTTTTGTAGTTCACCAGCAAGTATCAAAGTAATGTGGCACTTTGGCTTGTTTCTAGGTGAAGATGCACAAGAAGGTGACCATGTGCCAAACATTGGTCTCAATGGTACCATGGCCTCTAGCATTGTAGAGAATGCAACTTCCATCACTGGAGGATTGATGGCAGGTCTTACTTTACCTCCTCCTCCTCCAGCATACTTTCTGGGGTACACTCTTCCTCCAGGGCATCCTTGTAACAGTTTCACATTACCTCCTCCGCCAGCAGATAAGAAAAGAACTGGACCACGGCGTAAGTTTGCCCTCCACCCTCAATTGCTTTATTTATCTTTTGCACCTTTCCTCTTTTGAGGTTAACAGTTGCTGCAGGCATTTCATGGATATGGGTTGTTGATTTGTATATGTTCCAGGATGGAAGGAGGATTAAGGCGCTAATATATGTAATGAACTTCTAACATGAAATATCAGTATTTCTGATATGTCTTGGCCATTGTGTAACAGCATGTCCTGTATGTTATCTTCCTGTGGAAGAAGCCATCACCTTAATGCCAAAAGTCCCCTCATATTCTCCGGTACTTAAGAATTTGACTTACATATATGAGGATCCACTAAGCAGAGATGGAGAATTTGGAGGTTCTGACTTTGGTGGGTATCCTACATTGAAGCAGAGAAGTGACTCTTATGATATAAGAGAATCAATGAGTGTGCATTGCGGGTGTGCTCTCTCTCTCTCTCTCTCTCTCTCTCTCTCTCTCTCTCTGTGCTTTTAAAAGAAGCAAAAAAAAAAAAAAACAATGGAAAGAAAAATGGGAAAAAACAGAAATTCTTGTTGCACATCTTGCTGAGTGCCAGCTGCTTTATTTGGACTTGTTTGCTTTATGTTATATCTTGAAACTTGCTTCTGGTTGTCAACCCACATCTCTTAGTTCAGTTTTCGATTGATATCAGATTTGTCAGAGGAAAAAAACCTGGGTGGAATACAGGATTTGATATAGATGAAGTTGACCTGGCTGCAATGGATCAGTGCCATGGTGTTGTAGTTGCCTCAGCAATATTTGGTATTGCTTTGCTTGCAATTCCAATTGATGTGTTACCTTTTTTTTTTTTTTGTGTTATTGGAGCCAACAGATTGCTTACTAAATAATCTGTTTTTTCTCAGGTGCTTTCGATGATATACAACAGCCAAGTAATATCAGTGAATACTCCAAGAAGACTGTCTGCTTCTTTATGTTCGTGGATGAAGAAACAGAAGCATATTTGAGGAAGAATGGTGCTCTGGATGAGACCAGGAAGATTGGTATTTGGAGAGTTGTTGTGGCTCATAACCTTCCATACACAGATGGCCGCCGCAATGGAAAGGTAAATCCACTGAGTTTCAATTATGATATCTTTGGAATGTTGGATTAGAGCTTATATATTGTCCATCTCTGCATTTGTGATACTAGATCTCAATGTTGGGTTCCTGCAGATTGCTCAGTTCTCAATAACATTAGTGGATGCAAAGATGCATATGGTAGAATGTGCTTAAGCTTTTTCTCTTTGGGTGGTATACATTACCAGGATATTGCAATTGGCCCTAACTAACAAGGGTTGAGTGGGGACATCAAATGGGCAACTAACTGGTCTTGTGCATCCATGTGAAAGTTTATCATATTGTATGTAGCTGAATTCTTTGGGAATACTAGGATGATGCTTAAAAATTACATAGGATTTGGCTTTCCTTCAACAACTGATTGTAATACAACTTGAGCACTGTAGTTACTTTCAACTATTCAATCAGAATTTGCAACACTTTGTAGATACAAGGCTGTGCTACTTATGCAGAATGCTATATTTATTGGCTTTGTGACCCAATTAATACTTATTACAGGTTCCAAAGCTCTTACCCCACAGGATGTTTCCAAATGCTCGCTTTTCTTTGTGGATTGATGGGAAACTTGAACTTGTTGTTGATCCACATCAAATTCTTGAAAGGTACCTTGGATTTTGCCAAGCTTGCTTTTCGCCTCCTATACATTTATGACCTCTGTGATCAGGGATGAGATAACTGATGTATGAACATTTCTATGATTGCTTCAGCTTAAGTAACCTTGCCATTACCTAGTAAATTAAGAAAAAATTCCGACTCTCAGAAAGGATTGCTACTTAAGTCCTAATGAGCTTACAATGGCAGGTAACTATTGAAGATGGTTATGGAAGTTTAATATGCCAGGGATCACATATTCTGGTAGATTTGAATGGTCATTCTGAAGGAAACCTCATTGTGGTTGGCTATTAATTACTCTTTTGCTCTGTTGTTCAGGCACTTGTGGAGAAAAAATGCCACTTTTGCTATTTCTAGACATTACAGACGTTTTGATCTGTTCACGGAAGCTGAGGCAAACAAAGCTGCTGGAAAATATGACAATGCTTCCATTGACTTTCAGATTGACTTTTACAAAAAAGAGGGTTTGACCCCTTACTCCGAAGCTAAGCTTCCAATTACAAGTGGTAGGCTTCAGAGCTTTGCTTCCTTTCTCCACATTTCTGGCTTCTTTTCTTTGCCTTTTCCCCCTCTGTTTCTCTCCCCATCTTCCTCCTTATTCAACATGAATATTTCTATGATGGCTACCTCCACAGATGTTCCCGAAGGATGTGTTGTAATAAGGGAGCATGTTCCTATCAGCAACCTTTTTGCTTGCCTTTGGTTCAATGAAGTCGACCGCTTTACTTCAAGGGACCAAATCAGCTTTGCCATTGTGAGGGATAAAATTCGGGCAAAAACAAATTGGACCATCAACATGTTCCTGGACTGTGAAAGGCGTAACTTTGTAATTCAGGTAATAACTCTATGTCCAGATGTTTGTCTTAAAAGCATCATGTTTGATAGTCTTTGAAAGAGGGCCACTTCATTAATTACGAGTTGCACCCTCTCAATGAAAGTTAATTTCCTATTGTTTAGCCTAGAGGTGTGAAGTCGATAGCAGGGTATCGACATTACTGCTTTAGTTTTATTCAACCACATTTGACTCGGAAATATGTTCAATTTGCACCCTCTCATTATGATGAACTTACATCCTCTCATCAATCTAGCTTTGGCAGCTCAGCTTCAATGACATGTTCAAACTTGAATTCTCCTTCTATTCTTTTAGTAAACTCATTTTGTGGATCAATTCTGTCTTGCCTTTTTGTAATTTCATCTTTTTTGTTTCTATCTGCAGAAATATCATAGAGAAGTGTTATTAGCGCGAATGGCTTTGCATCCTCCTCCCGTATGCCCTCCACCTCCACCACTGATTTTGGATAATGAATCAACAATCAAAATGGCACTTGAAGCTGCGTCTGAGAGGGTCATAGGTACCCCAGTTCGAAGAGGCCCAAGGCGTGTAAGGAGGTCTTCCAGGCGTCATCGCAAAGTTGTTGCTGGTGCCCGAGATACTGATTCAAGATAGAAATTTTGTTCAGGAAAATTATCATTCTTTTTCTTTCAACTTTCACAATCATTCATTCTGGGGATGGAAGGCTTATGCAAGATGAGTTCTGTAATCTGTTGCCACACCGAATTGGCTGTGTCATTCTTCCTTTCCCCTACTTTTTGACTCGCCCCTTTCATCCAATTTTTTGTTGTATATATACAACAATTTCGAATATTTATGATATGGGTAGCTGTATGAGTTGCTGTAAAGTCCTCAAATGCAGTAACCCATTTTGTTGCTCATTATAACAGCGAGTTTGTATTGGAAGTTAATGTGGTTGCGTTCTTTGTGATTGAGAATAAATGAAATTAGTGAACATCACTGAATTGTTGCCACTCTCTCGTCTATCTTCAACTTCAAGCCTTTCATATTTACTGGTGAGCGGAGTGTGTGCAAAGAATGTGCTTTTTTATGATCAGATAGCAAGCAAAATGCCATCTTGTGGATAATCTCTATTAGCTTCAAGTCCTGATAATTGTTTGAATTCCATAAACTTGCACGTCATTATGGATATACGATGCATGTGTTGCTTATGATAATACCCATACCAAAGCGTGTTGGATGCACATACGCACACCCCAAGTCTCTAAGAAGCAACATTATATTCATTTTTAGTTTTGTCAATTGAATTTTTCTTAGTTCTACTCTCTTTGTTCATACTTTCTTGCTAAATGAGTGTTTTTTTTTTTTTTTTCTGATTTGTTGGCAAACAAACGTTAGTTTGTCGAGTTATTGGTCGATTCTCCTGCTTGTAGGACAGATTCAACCCCCAGTTTTGTTGTCCTCTCGACAAGCATCTTCTTTATGCTTGTCATCCGTGGCATCCCTAAAAAGTTGGTAATTTTAAGATCAATTAAAGTGTTGTAACAACATTTGAAATTATTATTACAAGCATATGAAATATTTTTATCGTTTGTTGGCTTAACCCGCTAAATAGAATTCAGCCCTATCGGGTTAAGATGTTTGTTGGCTTCAAATATTTAAGCAATATTTGCAAAGATCTTTAAATTTTGAATTTTAAATTGAGCTAACATCCCTACAAAAATCTTATTATATTTACGTTAAATCTTTTATTTTAGAAAGATGAAGTGAAATCTTGGAAGATCTCAAGACAAGATAAAAGATATTGTAGATATTCAAAAATTATAAACAAATGGATCTATTAATTGAATTGTATGAAAAAATTTTGAAAACAAAATTACAAAAAGTTTGACTCACTTAAACGAGTAATTGTGATTGATCAGACACAAAGAAGAATTTAAGGTATAAAATGCAAAAAAATATAAAAAATTTATATTGGTTAACTTGATTGTGTTTGTGGTCAACCTATAGAATAGAAAAAAGAGAAGTAAACGGAAACTTAAAAAGTTACAAAAATTTTAAATTGGTTAATCAGTTAAGTACTACCTGTAAAAAATTATTTTTCATTGTTGATTTTAAATTGTGATTTATTTTTTATATAAAAAACATTAAATCACAACTAATAAATTCACCATGAACACAATGAACACAAATGTACTAGCCATATGTGAAAAACACCAAAATATTCTAGCAAGGCAGAGTCTGCTTTAAGTAGATAACAATTGTCCACAAGTATGGGTTAGAAGTGAAACAAAGTTCCCACCTAATAAAGGGAAAAGGAAGAAAAACAGAAAAGAAAAACCACTAGTTTCCTTCACAACTCTGTTAGAGCCCATGAAATTGCCATTTACAAACCTTAACAATCTGCGCACGTTTAGTGCTCTCGTGAAGACCAATTATAGTTTCAGCTGATAACTGTTTTCAAAAAGTGAAAGGTAAGAAACAAAAATAGATACATATAACAGGTTCAGATTCCTTAAAAAGTGGAAATTACAAATTGAAATGAGTCAGGGCAAAACTTACCATATTGACACAAGGACAATCACTGTCAATGCCCACAGCAGCCGCCAATGCAGTTTTACCACTGTCCAAGAAATTAAATTTTGGCGAATTCATAATTGTCATGATGTAGCATAAATCAAATTAGCAAAAGGAAAAAATGGACAATGCCACTTAAGCCTTCCAGCAGGCAAGCAACAATTGGACTACCTTTACTGACCTTAACTTGCTCCACCAGCAGCATAGCTCTCTGATATGCATGCTTGCGTCGTTCACCACAATCCACCATCCATTCAATCTGCATGTGATGTTATTTGTCATAGCTTAGGCATTGTCATGTGCCAAAGTAGGGTGTCTATTACTGTATACCCAACAATTTAGCTCAAATGCAAAAGTACAGGTATTATGCAACATTTAAAATCTAACTCGCAAAGCTCATGACTTGGGAAGTCTGTAATCATGTGATATTGAAAAGGCAGGATTCAGATGAATGCCATAGTTATCAAATTTAATGATTTTCCAGAGGTCTATTATAGCTTTGAAAGGATGACTTTAACCAAACTAGAAAAAACCAACATTTGATCTCACTGCTCTTTTTAGATGTACCTGCATTGTGCAAGGTCATCAGTAGAGGCCCTAAATGCAGGAGGAACTCCTTGAAGTGTGTGCAGAAAATCATCCACGGTAACTTTAATGCTCTCTTTGTCTACTGGCTTTGTAAGATCCTCCATATTTAGTTGTCTATTCAAAGCAAATGATACTGCACTCTTTAAAACACCTTCAAGTTCTGCCCCACTATAGTTTTTTGTATGAACAGCTGCAAACAAATGAAGGCAACAGAATTTCTTATAAACCATATCTAACAACCATGGCTCAATTTTTCTCAATGTTTACCAATTGTAGAAAATTTATTCCACCACATCTGGTAAGTGTTTATAGGCTCCACTCCCTGCAACCCCCAAATAAATAAATATTATTTCCCACAATTTCATGCACCACGACACTTTTAGACCACTCCTAAGCCATTATATATATAGCACACAAGCAATGTTGAAATTCTGATGATGAAATTTCAATCCTAATATAAAGAGCCAAAATTATCATCACGTATTGAAAGCAGATACCAAGCTCTTGAAGACTCACATCAGGAGCAAGAAAAGAATCATCTTTCATCTTGTTTGCATGAGACCTGCAACAGACCATTTTCATCTGGGAGGCTCATCTCAACTTGGACCTCCAGTCATCCTGGTCTACAAACCAGAAGAAATAAATCATTTAAAAATCTACAATCAAAGTGTCAATGAAGAACTCTTTTAAGCATATCAGCTTTCTGTAAGTTAAAAACAGAAAATGAAATCACTGTTAGATTGTAAATCTTGCTCTAAATAAATCTTGCAGAAAACAAGTTATTAACATTGCTTTGGCTGCCACAAAGGACAAACATCTGAGCATAGATCTAACAGTTCAAACAGCACATGTACATTTTGTTGTTATTTGCCACTCATGCTTTCATGATACAATGATCTGAGTAAAATAGCAAATGGTGAAACAATGAGAGACAAAGACAAATAGAAAATATTATTTTCAAGTCATTGCTAAAGATAGGAAAGTTTGGGTGAAACCCATGTGTGTATATGAACTTAACAGTCCTGTAGTGCATATATGCTGAAGATAAATTCCTTCAATTCAGAAAGGGGACATCTGAGATTGGATCTCCATTGAAGCAGCCCAGAAAGGAGGCCCCAAATCAAATCTATGTGAGATTGCGCAACTGTTGCTGTAGCGCATGTGCATTTCAGGCCATCAAGCGGCATGTTTCTTTTAATCTGGACTGATGAAGAAAAAAGACCTCCGAGTCTGTGGGGCTTCAATTTTGTGGGGGACAAATAACATATGTGGTGGCTCTTGTATCTGGAGAAGGCTAACAACCCCAACTAGTAGCATGTGGAACCCAACTTCCCCTGCAAGCAACATCACCTCTTCAGCTGTAGCAGTTTCCAGCTGGTTTTTAATTCTGCTGCAAATAATTGAGTGCCAACTAGAGCCAATCACCAGTAGTCCAGACAAGAACATGTGCCACTGTTGAAGTGATGAAAACGTAGTTTGTCCCGAACAATGATTTCTCTACGAGTGACAACTGAGATGTACTTAATTGCTGAATGACAATCTTCACACATTCGAAGGTTCTTTACAATTCTAATGGCAGTTCCATTTCTGGTTTTCAATAGCCCAAATGCTATTGCCAGCTTTTCACTATGATATCTAAGTGCATATTCCCTCTCCTCCTCTTCCAGTTCATGCATGACTGATTCAGCTATGGTTGCATAACCAGCTTCTCTACATTGACCCATCAATTCATCTAAATAGTGATAAATAACATTTGTCTCTGGATGAGACTTGTCACCCATGCTAAACAAGTAAGTCTTATGATCAATTTCTATGGTGCTATAGCCAACTTGCTTCTTCAAACAATTTTGAATCATAATGTCTCTCACTGTTTCCACTCGGTTCATTTTACCTGCCAAAGCACATATATTTGAAAGCAGCACATAATGACCAGGATTCTCTGGTTCAACCTCTATGAGGTGCTCAGCAACTTGTACTCCAAGGTCAAAATTCTTATGCATTTTGCAAGCCCCTAACATAGCAGTCAAGATAGCTGGTGCTGGGTCTTTAGGAACTACTTCCTTGATAAATTTGTAAGCTTCATCAAGGAGTCCAGCACGCCCAAGCATGTCCACCACGCAAACATGATGTTCCACACTTGGAACTAGATGAAATTGTTCTCTCATACTTGCAAACAGCCGACGCCCTTCATTTACCAGACCTGAATGAGCACACGCAGTCAAAACCGCAACAAATGTGACACTATTAGGAAATAATCCACTCTCTCTCATTTCATGAAACAACTCAACTGCTTGGCAACCATAACCATTCATGCCATACCCAGAAATCATTGCCGTCCAAGCAATCTCATTCCTTTCTTTCATCGAATCAAAAGCTTCCCTCGCTTTCTTCGTATTCCCACATCTCGAATACATGTTAACCAATGCAGTACCGAGCATTACATTCAAGTTCAAGGAATTTCTGACGACGTACTCATGCACCCAACACCCCAAACCAAGCTCTCCCACCTGGGCACAAGCGGATAACACGCTCACAAAGGTGGTCGCATCCGGCTCACCACCCACGTCTCTCATCTTTTTAAACAACCCAATTGCCTCTTTAGCCATTCCATTTTGCTCGTACCCTGAAATCATCGAATTCCAAGCGACAACACTTCTTTCTGGCATTTTGTCAAACACCTTTCTCGCTACACCTAAGTCACCGCATTTGGCATAAAACGCCACCAATGCAGATTGCACATACACATCCAGGCCATACCCATTAAACAAAACGTGCCCATGAATGATTCTACCATGTTTCGAAGCCGACAAACTGGCGCATGACTTTATAACCGAAGTGAAAGTATAATTAGAGGCGGAAATGTTACAAAGGCGCATGCGGCGGTAGAAGTCAAGCGAGTCAACGGAAAATTCGTGAACTTTGGAGGTGGATTTTATGAGGGAATTAAAGAGGAAAGAATCTGGGTTAGTGACACGGAGAAAAATTTGCCGGGAGTAGCTAATGGAGCCGGCGGCACAAGCCAAGTTGAGGAGCTTGGTGAGGAGGGGACGGCTGTCACCGGAGCCCGTTATGATTATGTGGGCATGGACTTGCTTCAGAGGATTAAGTCGCGGACCTGCCCGGAGGAGATGGTAGTAGGCCGGTGAATGTGTCAGTGTTTTGGGCTGTTTGGTTTCCATGCAAACAAGTTTGCCATGAAAATGGGAAAAACTGACAGATAATCTCTGCCTTTGCTTTGTTTAATTACTACAAGTTTTTTTTCTCTCTCTCTCTCTCTCTTGTTGTTTATTAAATAAAGTGAGTAATTATTTTTTTTATTATTAAAATCCTCTAAATTTTAATATAATATTATTTAATTCTAATAAATAATTTTATATAAAATTGAAACATGATATATCTCAATTATATAATTGATAAATATTTTATTATTTTTTAAATATTATTTATCTTATATTTTATAATCATTCTTATATAAATAAGTGTAATTTTTTCACGTAATAATTAAATTGAAGAAATGGTGATCAAATTCACATCCACAATTTTTTATTTTTTATTTTTTTATTTTTTTATTTTTCTTTTTGGCACGTTCACGTAACTAACTAGAACAAAAGGAGGTATGTACACTAGGTTATTAATTAATTGGCTGGGGGTGCAAACTGGGGATGCTTTGTTACAAATCTTAAAATTGAGAATCCAATTGACAAAAAAAAAAATAAATAAATAAAAAAGGAGTTCCAATGGCGAGTTTGTACATTTTGAAAAACAATTGGAGGTTGAAATTGAAATTGAAATTTTGCTCCTAAATTCACCTTAATTGGAGAATATTACGATAGTCAAATCAATTTAGATGGGTCGTCTTAACTAATAATTGTGAATATATATACACATAACATATCAAATTTTATAACATTATTTTTTCTAATCAAAAAAAAAAAAAAAAGAAAGAAAGAAAGAAAAAGAAGAAGAAGAAGAAGAAGAAGAATACCTTCCTAAAATATCTGATGCCATATAAATAGATTCTGCACAGTAAAAATCACAAATAATGTAATATATAAGAAAGGTGGAAAGTTCGACTTTTTCTAATAAAAAGACTCCCTTTATTTTATTTTATTTTTGGGGTGAAAATGAAATAAAATTTCTAAAATCCAAAAAAAATGCAGGCTGTGGGTTTCGAACCCACGCGCACTTATGTGCAGAAGATCTTAAGTCTTCCCCCTTAACCTCTCGGGCAAACCTGCAACATAACTTGTACCTGCGAACTAAATGAGGAACTTACAAAGTCAGTCTTCAATTGTACGTAAGCGTAGAAAATGCAATTTTGTTGTCGTTAATTTAGTTTGAATCGATCAAAGCCAAAGTTGGAGATGGCAATATCAACATGTGTTACAACTGAACTTATTATTTGATAATTGTTGCAAACAAAACATTGTGCAAAATCAACGCTTCCTTTGTCAACAGAATTTCACCATTGCTATGGTGCTATATATATATATATAGGTCACGGCTGCTTCTCGCGCGTCTCTCGGGTTAAAGGAATTTGATCTCCTTGCTCAAAAACTCAATGGCTTGCGGAACGTTTCAAAAGGGGTAGACGTGATCACTGTACACGTGTGCAGTCATGTTCAAAGACTGTAGCATTGCTTCTCCTTTTCTGTTGAAACTAAACACAGACATGCCACCATTGTTCACATCAATGGCGCGAAACCTGAACCAATGACAGCGCGGTTAGTGGAAATAGTCATTACAATTTTACAATGTGAACTTTGAATTGGTAGTTGTCAAAGCTCATTGTCAGAAATGTGTCTATCCCTTTCTAAAAGATTGTGCTTAGGATTATTAAGTAGCAAACATCTTACAAGGGTCGCCCAGATAGTTGTTCAAAAGAATGCGATTATCAAAGGACCATCACATACCTATCCGGTCCAAGCCCCAAGGCAGTGCAGATAAGTGCCCTTAATATTGATTTGTGAGTGATGACCAAGAAATTCTTCCCCTATGGATGAGAAAGATTCTCATGTCAGGCAGAGCAAATCATCATTCAGGAAATGACAGTAACCACAGCGGAGGAAAACAACTCACAGGTGAAAACAAGATATCCCTCCAAGCTTCTCTAGCTGTCCCCCATAGTTTCCGCACTGGGTAAACACCATTCACATGAAAATTTGCAGGATCTTCTCTCCACGTTGTAAACTCCTTTGGATACTTCTCCCTAGCATCCACTGCCTCCAAATTCTGAATGTGATTTACACTTAAAAGACCGCAATCATTGATTATGATTAATCTCAACAAGTCTCATTTAAACAAAGACCAAATCTTTCCGTTGGTTTCTACCAAGCTAGTTTGAAGTTTTACAGATAGGTTCACAAGTACCGCATTGAAAATGAGCAGATTATGTAGAAAGCAAAACTTCAGGTTATCAAATCTCAAGTTGCAGAAGTAACCTAACATATACAACAATAGGGGACAGACCATTTCTCATGCCTTCGAGGAAGAACAGATGGGCCTCCTTCAGTGAATCAAGAAAAACCAATGGCTCTTCTCTTCCTTGCCATATGACTTCGGCAGTAGACTGCATTGAATTTCTTATGCTTGTAATCTTGTTAAACATACCCAAAGCTGACTTTCATTTTTCTTTCTTTCTTTTTTTTTTTTTTTTGGCTTTGCAAGGAATCAAACCTTGGCACGAGATATTGGACTCGAAAAGCACTGATCAAAATGTATATTTGCCAAGGCTTTTCTGCACCTCTCTGCTTGCTTGACTCCAGTCTCAGTCAACATGGATAAGTTTGAGCTTCCCTAGATACACATATAGCAATTAAGCTGGTGGCCAAAGTTTCCGGGTCGTCGTCAAGAAATATATTATCCACAATAAAGAGGATACAAACCTGAACTCTTTTTTCTTCATTCCAAGAGCTAAGTCCATGCCTTATAATAGTCACTTTCTTTGGTGATGATAGCAACTTCTGAGTAAGGGTTGTCGTTGCTCTTTCAAAACCATAAGCACTACCAGTTAAAGAATCACCATGTTGAAGCAACTCTGTCATAAATATATGGTCAGATTCATCCTCAATTCGGAACAAGCATGGCCTAGTACTTCACCTGATTGGTTGAGACTGTAAGGGTACAATGCTACAATTGACTTTTTTTTTTTTTTCTGATCAGGTTAAAGCTATAATCGGATAAACATGTAAAATTGACACTGTGCGCTCTCAAAATTCTATATTCCCTTGCCGTTCCCACTATTTATCCAGTTGCCAGCATTTCAATGAGGAAACAATTTGCTGTGGGTTGCCTTTCACTTGTTTTTTCTGCATCCAGCATTAAATCTTTAACCAAGTTCAGCCATATCAACAATAGCAAGTCATTAAAATTTGACACCATATTGGGAAAACACTTATAGCTTCTGATATCAATAACAAATATCCATCCATCCAGAACAAAGATAGATGTAAGCAGAACAACCACTTTGCAGCAGGAATGCAGAAGCCATCCGAATGGGACTTAGCCATATGGCAAGTGGTTGTCTTTGTATTCACAAAGGAAAGCTAAAGAAAGAAAAAGCACCCAAAAAAGATAACAAGGGAAAAAGAAAGGGAGAAGGAAGCATACCAGTGCTTAGAGGCATGTCTGGACTAGAATTGGAGCATTGAATTCTAAGCCTCGTACCGCATGTAGGGAGATTAACAGGTCTTCTTGAGTGTGATGTGGAATATAAGCTTGAGAATAGAGGAATATTAAAGGTGAGAACGCCACAAACCATCTTGTTACTGAAGGAAGTTTTGTGTGTGTGTGTGTGTGTGTGTGAGAGAGAGAGAGAGAGAGAGAGCCTGTGCTGTGATGGGGTTCCTTCAGAATTGGCTATTTCACAACGTTATGATCAGATATGCTTGGCTAGAGGATGTTATGCTTGGTGGGACAGCGTAATCTCTTTGGGTGCTGGAGATTTATTTATTAATCAATATCTACAATTTTTGGGTCTTCAGTTCTTGTTTCATTTCATTGCCTTTTAAGTCAAACAGCACAAATGCTAAACTTTTCCTTCCTACGATTGTGCTTACTAGCAACTAAAAAAACCACCTCCTTTTTTTTTTTTTTCTTTTTTGGTTTCCTATTCTTTTGGAATAATTTTTTTTTCTTGAGTTGCATCGAGAAACTAAAAGAAAAAAAAAAGGTAAAATTAGATTAGGAAATTTTCTTTTTTGAAGGGCTCTGCATTGAATTAGGTTGAGAATTGGTCCGATCTATTCAATTTCAATTAAAACTATAGTGAAGAAAGAGTCAAGTCTAGTTAAGGTTTGAGATTTTTAGAATTCATAGAATTCGGGTCAAAATATCATATATATATATATATATATTTTTTTTTTTTTTTGAAAAAAAAGTGAAGATTGTATATAAAATGAGGTATTACTCTTATTGTAATTAAATATCTAATTTCATTTTATTGCATTATTGAAATGCCAGGATACATGTTGGATATAGATTATTGTCAATTTTTATTGTTGTAACTAATTAACATAGTTGCAATTATGAATGAACATATATCGAGTAAATCCAATATAACCTTCAAGGCCAGCGGCTGCAGCTTCATGCAATGTAGAAACTGGTAGCCAAATTAAGGGAATACAGTATTTAATATTAAATAAATAAAAATATATTTTTATAATTAAAATTTAACATATGAGAGATTTAAGATGAAAATTTTTTTAAAATCAAACTGATTAACATATAAATATTAAATCTGGTTTACTGATTTCTGGTTAAATTAATTAGATTATCAGTTTTTATATAAATTCTTATTTTGACTGATTATAAAATAAATAAAAATAAATTATGAATCAATTGTCAATTTTATTGATCCAATTAACCAATATAATCTTATTGTTATAAACTTCCTCCTCTCTCAATGTGAGTAGCATTATTTATAACTAAATGATTTATACTTTTTACAAGAAAAATCCCATTAATTTAAATTTATAAATGCCTTTGCGCTTGGGACACAAAATCTCAATAATGCACTAATCCCATTAGTTACCATGTCCAGAATGATAATCAGGCGCCAAAACCAGTTTCTTGAAGAGAGGAAGATTATTTTTAATTTCTTACGCTGACATGTTAAATATAAAATTTTTTATTTTTTTAAATATTCATATATGTCTTTATATAATTATTGAACTTAAATTTCTCAATTATAATTATATTATTTTAAAGTTCCTTTTAAAATAAAAATTTTTATAAAATTCAATTCTTTTAACTAATAATGGTCATTTTTTATTGAAATCATTTATAATTTATTTTTTTATTTTTTTAAGTGAAAAAATTAAACCCATAAAAATAAAAATTTATAAGTTCTCAAATGTTTTAAAAAAATCATAATGAGTCAAAAAATTAACTTCGTTTAATATTAAAATTTTATTAAAATTATAATTAAAAATAGTTCATATCTTTATAATATAAATTAAAATTTCAGACATAAGAGAGACAAAAAATAAAATATCTTAAGATTAGATGAATTTATTTGATATATATATATATATATATATATATTATCTTTTAATATGTTATCCACAAGATATTAAGGCTTTGGGATAAGAATCATAAATATGATAATTCAATTTTTTTTTTTTTTATACATAAAAAAGAGGTTGAGAAACAAAACTTCACGACACGGGGCGTTTCATTGATTGTCTCTGTACGAGTACGATTCGTTTTGCTGTTTATTATGTCGTGTGCGTGCGTACCTGCGCGCTCGTGAGAGAGAGGGAGAGAGAGATGGAGAAGAAAGAAGAAGCAATGGAAGAGGAGGAAGATGGGCCACCGCCGGGGTGGCAATCTTTACCTCATCCCAATCAATCAGCGCCTCCGCCATCAACACCGCCCCCACCAACATCTCATCCGCCTCCGCCACATCCTTCGTCAGGTGAATTGCCCCTTTTGGCTTATCCAGGCAGTATTTTATTGGACTAGCCGTCCAGTGGCTTGACAATTAAATAAACAGTGGTTAGGTTAGGAGGAGTTTTCTTAGACTGATCACATTATTTGCTTCGTTCGGGGGGGGGGGGGGTGTTATGCTTATTTTGATGCAGAAATGGGTCAAATGGTATGTGGGTCCTGCCGGCATCTGCTTTCTTATCCGAGAGGAACCAAACATGTTCAGTGCTTTTGCTGTCAGATGGTCAACCTTGTACTTGAAGGTTCTTTCTGCCCCTTTCCGTTGTACTTATTCAACCTTGTACACATTATAAGTGAGTCTTCTCTGCGAAATATGCTGTCTCTCCAGTTTTATGTACAGCCAGGGTTATGTTTTTTCAGTTGTCTCTATGCACACTTGTAATAAGAGTCTTTACATCTTTAAATCCCTACTGCTTTGTTCCATAATTGTATTTTATTGCCTATGGGTTCTACCTGCAATCAGTGCAATGATCGTTTTAGCATAGGAAAAGGGCTTCGATGGCATGAAGATTTTTGCACTTGTTTAATCATTTGAATGTGCACTCCCTTATGTTTTCATGCATGGAATACATCCCACCCCACTCTGCAATGCGAAGTGCGTATTTCTTTTTCTAGACTGTACATGCGATAATTAGTGTTATAACCATTATACTAAAATGTAACCCAATCCCATGTTTTCAGCTCATCAAGTTGGGCAAGTGAAGTGTGGTGGTTGTGCCATATTGCTGATGTATCCATATGGAGCTTCATCTGTACGATGCTCATCCTGTTGTTTTGTGACTGAAATTGGTGTACGTAAACTATTTCACTCTATATGTATTTCTATCTTTCCATGTACATGTGTGTGCATTTTGGCATTTCTTTCTTTTTTTTTTTTTTTCACTTTTCTTTTTACACTCTGATTAGTCTTGATTAGGATTCCTCTGCATGCATAATTGAAATCTGACATTCACGAAAAGCATTCTTGCTACAATAAACAACTATATTGAGGCATCATTTCAATGCATCTTTGTTGTGCCCAATTATTAGAATTAGGAGAAGAGATCGAACTACTTTCATTTATGGAAGGATTGAATACCAACAAAGTAACATATAAAGAATTGTATAGAATCACATAGACAAACACGCATGTATAAAAATTTGGCAAGGATTTGTGTGGTCGTTTGAACCACGTTGTGGCTCAATATTTTTGTATGACAATATGAGAACTGTTAAAGAATCTTTGGACTGTTGTGGAGAACAATTAAGATCAATAGATCACCATGTCTCTGTTTTATGATCCTTTGGTTCCTTTTGGGCTCTGATATCCTATCCAGCCGGACTGAATATAATAATTTCATGTGCTATATGAAAGATCCATGTTGGAATGTATCAATACTTCAAACTTAGCCACACATGCAGAAGCTAGTACACCTGTTTCAACCGCTTTATTGTTGTTTAATATCACCCGTATTTTAAGGTTATTCTAGGTTCTGATCTTGTTAACGGTTCATGTGCAGGATCACAACAGGCGTCCACCATGGTCTGTAATACAGGGGTGCCCTCCCCAACCTCCCAATCCTGTACATTGAGTAAACTTCATGCCATCTTATCATTCTTAACAAAGTTTCTATAGTTCCAAGGGGGTTTTGGAGTCATTAGCTGATGTCATTTACTTGATGGAATGATGGAGGTCTTGTTCCAAATTGTCTGCAAAGTCAATGCTGCTCTTGTGGGCTTGAAGGACAGCATATAAAAACTGTACAATCTTCTTACCCTCATAATTTTTTTTTGAGCTCAAAATTAGGAGACTGAGCCAAAAATGCAGCCTGGTTATAAATCTTTGGGTTGCCGTTAGTCAATGGATCCATCACTAAGTATTGCTCTTTGGAGAGTTAGCAGACACTCTCAAAACTTGTTAATACAAGGTGCTGGTGTTTCCTAGCCGGCTCCTTTTATAACATCCATCTTTATGAGATTTAAGCATTGATGATTGCCAGGCTATTTGGTATTGGAAAGTTGGCCATATTTGTAAAAGTATTTGGTTACTTGCTAATTTGAAGGATTTTTTGCTTTGAGTTCACCTTATTTTGTTTATTTGTGAACATAACCATTTTACTAGTAACCTTCGCAGCACGATAAAGCCTCCTGGTGTCTGGAGGCAATTTCAAGTTTTCAACCAAACCGTTCTGGATAGAACGATTTTATCTTTTTCTTTTCTTTACCTGCTAAATAATGCCTTAGAAAAACATCAAAACCGTTGTTATACACAAAATTCGAGCTATGAACTTAAGGTCGGAAATTGGAACAGTGCATACTTCATCTTGTGATATATTTTCTATAGCTTAACAAGTTTTTGCTTGAATTACTTGTTATTGATTACTATTACTGTTTGCTATTGCTGATTATTAATTGCGTTTGTTGATGACCGTTGCTAATGAAATGTATTGTTTGATTGGATTGACGTTATCTTAAAATATTAAAATGACTAATTAGCACATGAATTATCTAATGACTCTTGCAAATGTGATTTTTCGTGGGCAATGCATAACCTCACCAAAAACATTTATCAATATTTTCCTATTCAATGACTTCTAATTTTACACATCATTATTTATATGCTTTTTTTGTTTTTCTTTTGACTAAAAAAGCACCCAAGGCCCACTTGAATTGGCCACATCACAACATGAAATGATTAGGTGGGAACTGAAAAGAGTAGGAATCCTTTTTTTCTTAATTAATCCGTTAGTATCAGAATTTTATCCCTAATTGTTGAAATTAAGAGTCTAATCATTTCATTTCGTTCCCATTCTGCATGTCCTCCGACTCACGCTGGCCCCCTCAGCTCACCGGAGTTGACAATGCAACAAGTCTCTTTCTGCAAGATTGCTTCGATTAAAGAGCCACCAGGAGAGCAGGAGTAGCCATGATCTTACTGGTCTCTCGCATAAAACCCTTTCTTCATTCATCAATAGGGCCCATGTGTATGAGCTGATGAGCATCTTGGTATAGGGTCTGCTCTTTTGCACTAAGTTACTTTAAGGTTACAGTAACGGCTTCAGGGGAGAAATGGAGAGGAAACTATAATGGAAGGATAGAAGGGAGAGGGAGAGAAGAAAGAAAATGTGTGTACACAGAGAGGTAGGTAAAGGACTTTTTAGCTTTGATATTGTAACCATATAATTACTTATCTATCAGCTGCAGTAGTTTGAATCCCAAAAATACCCAAGAATTACTTTGCAAAAATCAACAATTTTTTGGAGACCCTCATCAACAATCAACATCATATGATAAATTTGCCAAACACATACGTTGTTTTTCACAGCTAAACAATAATTAGAAAGCTTGAAAAGTTGAACCGAATACCCTCTAAAGTAGGAGAATGAAATTTGATTCTATACCTCGCCTCGAGTTGAAATTGTGTTCCCACACTGATGGGGACATGAATTGAGATGAGTGAATTGCAATCCAAAACAGGACCACTGTAATATATTTTCGTCTTGCTGCGATGGAAATAATTGGATTGAATCGAGAAAAACATAGAATTCCATATTTTGTGGAGTAACAAGTCATTTCAAAAACCAAAAAAAAAAAAAGTACTGTAATTCGGTAATTAATCCGTAAATTGTGTTTTAGGAAAACCATAAAGTAGGAAAATCATCCTCAGTTTACATTACTTCATGTATTGTTACTCCAAACATTGATTTCGGTTGCAGCTAGCAAAATGATCGCTGCATGGTGTCATTGAAGGTGGGACGTGCATAAAACTATCAACTCCAGAATTGTGCAAATTGAACTGGTCAAATTAAGTTCGGTAGACTAAAGAGCATTAAAATCCCAGCAAGCTGTGTACCAACCCTGATAGATGCTACTCAAGATCGAAGTGTTCGAGGTGTTGGCAAATAATAGCAACTGTGTCTCAACATTGCAGAGTGTAGTAATCGAATGCCATTTCTCATGCAGCAGGCCACTGTTAATGCAAACTTCAATCATCGGGTGAGAAGTCCTCATCTGAGGCATTTCCAAGGAATGAACCAAGAGTTTTCCGCAAAATGCTGAAAGTTTTGTCATCCTTTGTTTTAAATACCAAAAACCAAAAAAATGAAAAATAAAAAAACCTTCAGAATTATTGTTACCATTAGACACCATATATATATAAAAGCGAACTGATTTTTAGAACAAAGTTCACCTGTTTCTTCTTTTTCAAGGACCCCTCCAATTTAGCAATCTTATCCGCACAGACTCTCTCATGTTCGGATATCATGCTTTTCTCTCTTTTTCCTAGCATCAGAAAGTTGACCCATAGAAGTATTAGGATTATCACCGGTTGCATTAGAAGAACAAGAGGGAGCTGTTATAAAGCAAAGTACTTACTCATTTGTTCATAACGTATGAAGATCCTTTCCTTGTCTTCCTCAAATTTGGCAATAGTATCTGTTGAATGAGATGAAGAAGCACATGATTGAAGTTAATGAAAGCAACTCAAAGTCAAAGATATCATGCCACGAGGAGAAAGTAGACCCATAGCTCTGTCATAGTTCCAGACTTGTTCCTTGTGGGATGAATCCTAACCTGGGTGACTATGTACTCAGTGAATCATCTCGACAAGGCCCTCATACATCAATTTATCCATTGAACAAAACGATGTAGCTCAGTGTGCAGATACAGTAAAATGGAGAATTTTGAAATAACAATCCACGTGGTACTCCCAATTTCAAAGCAATAAAAGATGAGAAAACTAAGCTTCAAAATTTAAAATGGGGTCCCGGTGCCTCGCAAACTGTGGAATGGGAAGAGTCAAAAATATGTAGGACGAAATTTTTCGTTGCACAAATCAACGCAGCTCAAATGTGCAGATCCTGTAAAATCTCAATTCCAGAGCAAGCAAAGGTGAGACAAATAAGCTTAATAATTATTAGAAAAAAAAAAAAGCATCCCAGTGTCTCGCACACGAGATTGTTTTCATGATTCAACCTATACGAGGATCCACCTTTAACTAAGCTTCATAACTGTGCAAGTAAAAAGTACATGAACCAACCATTGAGGAATGTTGTACAAATGTACCATAAATATTTAAGGCGTAATAGTACCCACGATTTATTCTCAGTCTGATATCCACGTTTTTACGATCATATGCATTGAGTTGAGAGTAGAAACAGTGAAACAGGAACTGTGAGTTATAGGAAAGTACCTTTTAGGGCCTGCAAATGAACTTCTTTCTCATTGCAGAACTTCTCGTAGATCTCTTTAAACTTGACAGTTTCATTCTTCAAACAATTTTCACACTGTATATCCATAAGCAACCATATAACAGAACCACATTTTGGCTGATAAAATTTTCCGCCAACAGTTAAAGAAAAATGATACAGCTGAATTCTGACTCAAGTAATCATTTTAAGGTCCCCATTGTGCCTTACAGACCTCCTTTGAGCTCTTTAACAGTGCCTTGGCAAAACTTTGCCTGACAGTAACGGGAACAACGAAACAAGAACATGAATCAATAGAGCGAGGCACATATAGTATTAACTACGTAATGTGGTTTTGAGAATGGATATAATGGTTTTCACTTTCCATTTTACCTGTCCCTTTCAATTTTTGCCTTCAACTCATCAATCACTGTCTTGATCTCACAGGCTACACTGCAACCAAATTACAATTGCTCTCACCAAATTATGGTTCAGACTGCTCGGCCTAGAGACTATTGATAAAGAGACAAAAACCACTAGTAAAATAGAAAAGGTTCAATGCCATTATGCTTTTTTTTTTCTTTTTTCTTGAATTAAAATTTAAAAACGAAGCTAAATTGACGAAGAACCAATTGAATGGACTTGGTGAATCTAATTTTGATCTCCTCAAAATGATTTCGAAGCTATTTGCATTCAATCCAGTCAATTCGTAAAGCATTCGATCAAGATACTCAAAATCAGTCATTTTGTCATTGCTAGGATAACAAGTTCCACAAGAAATAACTTTGAGATTAATCATAACTGTTTTCAAATTGATCCAAAAAAAAAAAAAAACTATTCTCCTTCGGGATCCACTGCCAAACTCAAATCTCGTTATACCATTTTTGCCGACTTTTGAGATTTCTTAAAACTACAGTTACAGATCTCAACGGAAAAATCAAGTTCCGGAAAAGAAAATTTAACAAAAAATATGCAAGAAATTTCACTTTAAGAATATTTTGACAAATCTTTTTTTTTTCAAAAGAAAAGAAAAAAGTGCCCAAAATCTTGGTTTCTAACCAGAGTCCAACAAATCTGGAAAAAGAAATAACAAATCTTATTAACAACCGACTCACTAAGTCAGATCTAACAAAAACGGAGTCAAATCACCTCGAAATAGTCTCCTCGTTCTTCTTTTGGCCGTCCTTCTGTGCCTTCTCTCTGATCTGGTGCAGCGCCGACATTATCCCCTTAATATCGCTGCAATTCCACAGTTCCATTCAAAATTTTCCAAAAAAAAAGGAAAAAAAAGATCGACATACACGGAGAGGCACAGAGAGAGAGTACGAGTGGAAGAGAAACCTGGAAAGATCGAGATCGAGATCCAAGTCGTCGTCGATTGGAAGCTTGGAGTCCGATTTGGCGAGTAAGGACTCAGCGACTCGTTTCTTCGAGCTCTTCTTCTTCGCCGTTGACATTGTTTGGCTACTTTTCTTTTCCCTGTTGATGGAAGTTTCCAGCGACAGAGAGAGCGATTCAGGAAACTGGAAATGCAGAGAGAGAAAACAGAAATCGGATTGGCGGGCGCGCCTTAAACTTCAAAATTGATTTACGTTCCATTCAAAATTCTGGGTGCACATGTTCTGTATACAATTCGACGGATTACCCAATCATCAAATGCCACGCGGCGACATAGATAAACGGCCCCAGTATTTGAATTTGAGCAAATTACAGGAACACTACTGTACTGTCGCACCGGATAAAAAAGCAAAAAAAAAAAAAAAAAAGAGGCTTATTTTCAAAAAGTATTAACTAAATGTCAGAAAATTTTTTTAAAATTTATTATAAAGGTAATATTATGTTAAAATGAAAATTTTTTATTAATAAAATTATTTGATAAAATACTAAAAAAGTATCATATTGATAAAAATAATATTTCATAATAAATTTTTTTTTTTCGAAATATTTAATATTACTCTTTTCAAATATTTAAATAGGAAGATAATAAGAATGCTTCTCATGATTTTAACTGCAATTAGTCGATTTTTGGGAAGCACAAATAATGAGAAGATAACAACTTGGGTGATTTTCACTCAAATGATATTCATATTGGGTATGTTTTGATGCAAACTTTTATCAAGATTGTAACACAATTTAACGTTTTTAGTTATTTTGACTGCCATTTAATTATTTTTGGGAAGGTTGGGAAATAATATATCTAACAATTTAGAGTCGAATATAAAATTTTAGAGTTAGGTACTACATTTTGAGCAGTGGTACACAATTTATGATGATACACTGCATTTTTTTTGTTAAAATTTTTTTGGTCCAAAATATCCAATACATTGTTGTAACTTGTAAGAATCTTATTGTGTCAATTCATCATATAGGTGTAAAAATAAATAAATAAATAAATAAATGCAGATTTTCATCATCTACTTAGTTTCTCTTGAATCATATAAGACAAATACTTGCAGACTACAAGGATCAGGGAGCACAGCATATAATTACACTACCTACAAATTTTCATCAACACAGGATCTCGTAAATAGGAGAGCTGATCCATTCACCCCGCGAAGTACTAGTAACCTGGGGTCTACGTACGTTCCGCAAATAAGCTTGGACAAGTCAAAAATTTCAGGAGGCACTTGCGTGCGAACTTCATGAACTATATTTTTGGCAGTCACAACGTTCTGATTCAATGGGTCATCAAGACTCATTGTCACCTCAATGTCACCTGAAGCCAGCTTGGTCACCGGAATGCTTGATGGGAGCTCCTTAAAAGGCATTGCTTTCCTCCACTTTTTACCTGACAATTTTTGAGCCAATGAATCCACATTGCTTGGTTCGCCAAACAAGAATCTTCCTCCTGTTGTCTTTTCTTCCTTTATATAAAGCCGTCTTCCAGCAGTTAACTTGAACAAAGTACTAACTTTCAATTTCCCAGTTGTGCCAATTTTGTCATGGGGCCAACCTCGGCCAACCATGATCGTAAAGCCAATGTCGGAATCAAATGAGAGGATAGTATTTGATTTCGATGTTCTTGAAACTATTAGATGCGCATCACCTATAAGGACACGGGCAGATGGTTGACGAAGGGTCAATCCTATGTGCCTCCCAGTATGGTACAACAAACGCCATTTTCCTGGCAGCAGCTCTAACCAATTCTGCACCTCAAATCAAAACATTTATGCAAACAAAGTAAGTCCATGACATAAGGGTAAATGTTGATGGTCAAAGTGGAACATAACAAGATACTTCTTATTTAGTAACATCTAAGAGGCCATTGCCAAAATTAACAGATAAAATGAAACAGCAAATAAGTCCAAATTGACAAATGAAGTAACTTTCTTTTCCCCAAAACTAATATGGTCAAGTTCCTGCCATGTTAATCAACCATGCAAAGCAATGAAAGCAAATTGAATAATCACATAACAAGGAAGTAACCATAAAGAAAACAGCCCAAATGATTAGTCAAGGAGGTGAAATGATTAAGTTGCAATATCTTAAAAGCAACAGACACAAGATCATTACCACTTATTTATGATTGCAAAACCAAAAGAATATATGCAACATGTAAAGAATTGCAAGAGTCACTTGCCCTTGGCTTTGAATGAGGATTCAACATTTCCAGCAACTCAATGAAGTAGGCAAGTCTATTACGCTGATACATCATAAAAAATCACATTAGTCCACATTGTGAACAGAATGCCATAACCAATAAAAACCAATCACCAGCTATTGAATGACATTGAATGACCTGAAATGAGCTAAAAGTACAAAGAGAACTGACATCATGCCATTAAGATGACCCCTAAGGTTCCAATCAAAAAATAAAACTAATTGTAGCATTCTCCATGCTCACTGGGCTACCACAAAGAAGAATACTTTTCACGTTCAACAGAAAGTAAGGTCACACCTTACAAATTTAAGAGCATTTGGCTGCACAACTCCCAGATCAAAAAGGTATGACAAGATATCCAACGATTCAACGTCTATTAAGTGCTCAAATTCTATCATTTCTACTTAAGTTAACTTCAAAGAAAACAATTTATATGACCTTACATACATGATGATTCACAATTTGCAAGTGAATATGGGCACATGAATATAAATCTTAAGATATTGAATGGAATGGCTCTATTACAGGTTGATTTAGAAAGGTAAAAACCTGGGTCCGCCGATAGATGTATTCCTCGGTAATGCGCACTGCAGTTGCACCAAGACCCCATAGAATATTGTTCATGGATGGTGCAACACGCCATTTAGGTCCACACAGAAATGGGTGCCTGAGAGAATCCAAAGAACTGCAGAACAAACCAAATGATCATTATAAATGCCATTGTCTTTTTTTAACATCATGCAGACGGTTTAGATTACTATCAACCCATTCCTCATTTAGGAATTCAATTGCTAAGTTACCTTATTCTTTTGGAAGGGTTGGCTGCAAGCAATAAGGAGAGAAGGTTCCAACCTGCACCCCAGTTGCGATCAAGAATCTGCAAGAAAAGCAATGAATCCATCACTGCACAAGAGAATGGAGCATCTTAGTCCTTACAATACACTTACCTGAAGTCCAGTATTTCCACACGGAGAATTCTTACTGAGGATTGGCAATAAAAATTCACGAAGGCATGAAGGATCGTTTCCCTGAACACATATAGAAAATGTGAAAATTATAATGCACTTGAAATATAATAGACCAGCAATACTTCTAAAAGGAATTATCATAACAAAATTGAGAAATGATGGAGCACTCAGAGAAGTAATGCAATTATAATGATGTAGTTATTGTTTAATTGGCAGGTTTAGGAAAAAGAGGCAGGTTCTACCTTCATGAGGAAGGATTTGAACTTCAAGAAGATTAATGGATCCATGAATTCCCGCAACACCATCTTTGCCATCATGAAACCAACACATCTTTCCAATGGGTTGAAAAAAAGAGCTTCAATAGTATCTTCTGGAAGTATGAAAACTATGAGATTGAAGTTAATATATTTATGCCTCTCCACACTATACCTCATGTCAAATGCAATCATCATCTTTCGCCTATGTATGTTGTTGTCCAGTGTGCTGTTATTTGTACCATCCTCATAAAAGTCAGAAGCATTTCCTAGTATCCCTACCTGAAAAGTTCAGAACAAAGAGACATTACAAAATGGGATATAATAAATAGTACCCAGAACATACATAATTCCTCTGTATCCCACATTGGAAATTGCACACTATTCATGCATAAAAAAAACTAATATATTATATCAAGGGTCAAAAAAAAAAAGTTTGAATGCCAATTGATCTGCATAAATTCATTTTAGTTCTTTGACAAATTATGTACATGAAAATTAAAATGCAATTAGTCAATGTATCAAAATCTAAAAACTGGCCTCCCTCAGCTAAATTTCTTCAAGTTTCTGGGTATTTGCATCAAAATGAGCTTTTATTTATATTAAACTATGGACAAGGATCAGGAAAAGTATGATCTGACTTTAATATGTCTATCCACTGGGCTTATGTGCACATTCTCCAGCCTCAACTCTGTATGGGCAAGCCCATGACTGTGCAAGTAGTTTACCTGAAACAACAATGACAATGGTGACAACATTAAATGCCAAAACTGTATTACAACATGCAAATAAAAACAAAGTCAAACATACACCAATAAGGAGATCCCTCATCAAGATGCGTATAATTCGCAATTTCCGAGAGACTTCAGGTCCTCCAACAGTGTCATCTCCCACCTTCTTGACGCATTCCTCATCCAATGCAAGAGTGGCTTCCAAGGTAGGAAGCCAATTTGACTGCTGAAGCCAATGCCATAATGAAAAACTTCCATGATACTGTGAAGAATAAAAAGAAAGTAGTCATCCATCTTCTGCCAGCAGACACTAACATCAGGTTTCTGAAACAAAAAAGACTGGAAGAACACCATCCAGACATGAAAAATGGAAACATAAACATTAATAGAAGACTGTCCAGCATGTAAATATGCTAATCTAACCGGTACAAAAAATTAAAGCCTTTATTATATTCTATGAATGCAGCATAAGAACCTATCTTACTTAGAGAAGAACCTACCCCATGGACCAGGGTAAATGAGTTATGGCCACTTCTTGTTGAAGAAATGTATCCATGAACTTGCATTGAATAAGAATGGTACATAAGTCTACGGCATACCAGCTTCTTCAATACCTGCGAGACGCAAACACATTGACAACAGAAATTTACAGCAGATTCAGAACCTTAAGATAACAAGTTTTTAAAACAATAATAACAACAACAAAGCCTTAATCTCAAATTCAATTGGGGCTGGCTACATAAATCTTTTTTTGTCATTCCATTCTAAACAAACTAAACTTGGAGTGAGACCCAATTGTTCTAAATTCTTTCCAACCAAAAATTCTCAAGTCAATTTTGGTTGTCCTCTCTCCTCTTGTCATCCACCTAGAGTTGGTCACCCCTCTTCATTGAAGCATTTGTAGATCTACGTTGGAAATATCCAAACCAACATAAACGCCACTTCCTCAACTTATTTCAAATCAATGTTACACCTACTTTGTTATGAATATCCTCATTTCTTATTCGGTCCTTCTTCGAGTGGCTACATATTTGCCAAAGCATTCTCATCCCTACTACACTCATTTTTTGTACACGTTTCTTGACAGCCCAACCTCACTACTGTAAAGAATCATTGGCCTAAATTTTGTTTGATGGAATCAATTAGAATTTTGCAGTTACACAACACTTCAGTTAAACATCTCCATTTTGGCCATCTAGCCCACATCTTATGAAGAACATTCTCATCTATATTCCTATCCTCAGAATATTAGAGCCTAAACGATGATATTGCTAGCATTGAGGGACTCATGCACCATCTAATCCAATGGTGTGCCCTACAACTCTCCTAAGATACTCAGTTTTTGTGCAACTCAAACTAAAACCCTTAGATTTTAAGGTATACCTCTATTCTTATAATTTGCAGTATAATCTATTGAGACTATCTGCTACAAATAACATGCAACTAAAGTTTTTAAAACACAGCCCACAAACCTCTATAGCTCTCTTTCCCCTACGCTGAGCTTGAGCAGTGGTAAGTTGTCGAAGCACAACTCTTGTATCATACAATAGGCTGCCAATCCACAAAAAAATTATCAAGCTACAATCTTTTTGAAACAGGGCTTTATTAATGAGAGAAAAACCAACCTATTGGGATTTTCCACTATGGCTTCAAAAACAACCTCATCTGCCTACACAAATGGACTATTCAATTAGACCACTTCAAATATAAGATCATGAACTTGAACTATACCAAAAATGACTAGAATCACAAGTAACAAACGTATTTAAGATTATCATACCCGTCCACCAAGACCAACACTAACATGATCCATCATCTTAAAATCAGACTCCTTGAACCTTGTAACATGCCTAGATTCTTTCTCTACTGAATCTGCTAAAGCAGACTGAGCATTGTCCTCTGATTCTAGTTGAGATGTTGCTTTATTTGATGTAAAACATCTCACTGTCCATGATTTTCCCATGTAAGAGCCAGCAAATTTGCTTCCTTTGACACATATGAAGCGATGTCTACTCAATTTTACAGGAAAAATTTCTCTAGAACGCCAGCCTTCAGCAAGCTCTGAACTTGGAGTCAACCCAATTCCATACAGTGCCATCAATGAAGAGCTCTATTGCATTAGATGCCAAGAAAACAACAATCCCTTCAAATTTCTTGGACTCTTCCAGAAAACAAAAGAGTCATCCAAAGATAAAATGATTGTCAAAGTCTCCTCAAACAATATTTATTCTTTTCCAGTATTTTTGTAGTCTTTTTAAATCAAATAATGAGTCAATTATAAACTAAAGAAAATAAAAGAATATATACCGAGTTACAAGAAAGACAAAACTAGTTTGTCAACTTCCACTTAAAAAAAATAAAAAAAATCAGCGATGAACACTAAGTTTCTCTATAAGGGGGCATTTAAAGTGGAATGGCAAGATTTCTATTGATATCACAGACAAGTGGGAATGTTCAGATTGCTGGGAAAAAGCTTCAGAATCTGACCTTTTGTTTAAAGTAGATACATGGGAATGTTATATCATTATGTTTAATGTGCCAACTCTAACAATGGGAATCTTGGACTAGTTATATAAATGGCAATAAAACCCTTAGCTAATAAATCATTCATTTTTTTTTACATATTAATTGTAAAATTATTGTTATTTAATCTAAAAAATTAATACAAAACAAAACCATTATCAAAACAATTTTCTTTTCCTCAATTTATAAATATAAATTTATATCTATATAAACATACTTTATAAAAAATTTCTCTTCATCGTTTTTTTTCTATGTTTTAAGCAAAAAATACAACAGAGGCCCCCCTACAATATATAGTTATTTCTCTGTGATAGAAGCTTAGAAAGAACTCAAAACACAGACAATTTCAATTTCAAGCTTGATTACACCAAACATCACTTGAAATCATGTCCATCATTTCAACCTCAAACTCATGTTCAATTTAATCCACATCCACATTCGTATAAATCTTCAAACATCAGAATTGCGAACAGTCTAATGAAGCAAAGCATCGAAGCATACATCAATATGTATACCATATGCATGTTTTGCATTTCCTTCTCCCTTCTCACAAATCCATGCCAAGGGAACCACATGCCACCAGTCCCTTTGGAAAGCCCAGCATTGACCTCAGTAGTCATCAAGGCAACCATCAACCATGAGATGAATGCTTAGTATTTATCCATTTAATGCAATCATACTCATGCTTCAAACAAGTACTCATATCCACGAATGAGTATTTGGCAGCACATTATAAACAAGAGTTCCCAACTGCTGTTCCAAACCGAAGAACACAGAGTACATTAAATGCCCAAAATATAAGGTCAAATTATACAAAAATTGATACTTGATACATGTAACAATCACAGAGCAACCAACAGACCGCATAGGAGAATTAATCAAAGGGCAGGACAATCACAAATAACAAGCAACTAACAATAAAGTGGGTTTAGAATATACTTGAGTGCTCCCGTTAGTTAAAAATCCGATGACCACGACGACCAGCACGGCCACCAAGCAAGCAGAGCGAAGAATCTAAGCTAAACCCGATTGAATCCAATTAATTTTACAAATCGCAGTCTCAGTTTTTAAACTGGTGAAAGCAAAAATGAATAGGTGAAGGGATGATTCAGGAATTTCACCGAGTAACTAAGGTGTGACCAGCAACGTCGGCAGAAGTCTAAGTTTTGAGAACAGCAGGTTTGGGCTGACAGGCCAGCTTATATTCCGAGAAAATAGGCGGTGGCTTGAAGGGCGGCGGCGGCGGCGGCTATAAAATCCGGTGACGGTCAGTGTGATGTGGGTTAGGGGCTATGTCCTTTGGGTGTGTGTGTGTGTGTCTCTCTCTCTCTCTCTCTCTC